>OY744617.1:9427803-9537803 GCA_963556255.1 Allolobophora icterica | reverse complement strand
TAAAGTAGTTTCCCATCGCAATGCTACTGTGACTATTCAGCTCTTTATCGCTTTTGCCTTCCACGGCACTTTTGCTTCGCCGAATCTTGACGACTTTCAGATTTTTTATACTCGAGATAATTTTTCAATCCCTCCAAGGATCATATTAAACTCAGAGCAAAAGCCATAGATAATATTAATAAATTACGGTGCCATTTAAATAAGAGGGACAGGCACTTTTGCAGTGATGGGAATTAGTCGACGGAAGAAAGGTGAAACTAATTACCTCAATTTTTTTATGGAAGCACGATACCAAGAAGTCTCACGGGCTGGTTAAACCAACTTTAGTCGAATATACAGGAAACTGTTTGCTCTTTAAATATTTTTGGTCTAAACCTACTATCGAAAACTTCCCATGGACCGTCTCCTACATAACTGGAGTCTCTGACCTACATCCGATCCACAGTTTAACATACAAGTCGTATCTCAAACCTCTCTTTCCTTTCAAAGCTTCTGGAAAAATGTGTCTCTTGTCAACTGATCAATTACCTTGATCCTAACTCTCTTATGCCTACTCTTCAGTCTGGGTTCCGGAAATTCCACTCGACAGAATCTCTTATACTGTGCCTTCTATAGCTGAAGTATTTCAAGCCTTTGATCTTGGCCAGATCACTTTACTTGCTCTCTACGATATCAGTGCTGCCTTTGATATTGTAGATCATACCATCCTCTTAGACCGATGATCTAAATCTTTTGACATTGTTGACTCTGATCTTCTTTGGTTTCGCTCATTCCTTACTGATCGCTCTGTTTCTGTTATTTTTGGACCTACCCGCTCTCCTTGGACCCACATCCCGTATGGACTACCTCAGGGCTCTGTCCTCGCTCCCCTTCTGTTCATTTTATATACCTCGGATCTAGCTGGGGTTCTTGGTCCAAAGGGTGTTTCGCTCACCAATAAGCTGGTGACACACAGGCTTACCTCCATGGTCCAGCCAACTCAGCTGCTCTTTTGGTTGACCGCATCCTGGAGGCTTCCTCTGCTCTTGATCTCTGGTTGTCCTCAAATCGTCTCCGTCTTAACCATGATAAAACCCAGTACATTTTGCTCGGTAATCGTGTCCAGCTTGCCAGGATCGATGCTGACTCTCTCCGCTTCAGGTTTCCCAATGTCTATTTCTCCCCTGTCCGTGATCTTGGATTTGTCCTAGACCCTATTCTTTCTCTATCGATCATGTCAATAGTGTCTCTCGCTCGTGCTTTTACTATTTACGCCAACTTCGTGTCATTCGCCAGCCCCTTCCGCTGCATGCGATTGCGACCTTGGTTCATGCTCTGATCTGCACTAGGATTGACTACGGAAACGCTGTCTATATTGGTCTCTCCTCTACTAATACATCTAAACTTCAGTCCATCCTTAATGCTGCTGCTCGCCTCATAGGGGGCACCATGAAGTTTGCCCATATCTCTTCCTACATCAGGACTCCCTTCACTGGCTTCCCATTCACCAACGCATCCAATTTAAGGTCCTTTCCTCATGCTCAACTGTCTTGTTGGCTCAGCTCCGGTGTATCTCAGGGCTTACTGCACCCCAGTTTCCACTTTGCTGGTCGGCCTTTTTCTGGTCATCTGCCCGTGGCCACTTGGTAGTTCTTTGAATGCGCACTGCCACGGCCCAGTCCCGTAGTTTTGCGGTTGTGGGCCCTTCCAGCTGGAACTATCTCCCTCAGGGCTTTAGGCTTGTCCTCCTCTCTCCCCCTCCTGTCCAGTTTCGCAAGCGCCTGAAAACATTTCTCTTTGTCAGTGAAGACACTGACCCGGGTCGGGAGCGCCTCTGATTTTGAGTGGCACACTGGCGCTACATAAATTCTCGATTGCAATTACAATTACAATTGCAAAGATGACCGCAACTACATTTCACCCATCCTTTTTAAGAATCCTTACTGACAATTTCATGTATTATTCTATTGTGCAAACTAAAGACCTACTGCAGTCGTCAACCTGTGAGGCATGTCTATCGTAACATCAAAGCTGTAGATCCTCTTCAGTCAGTTGCTTGTTGACTCCGATCTCTTCACTTCACCTGCCAACAACAGGGATGAATTCGCCGAGCAGCTTAAGAAGACTGTAACACTTACACTGAACAAAGTCGCCCCGATTAACACCTGTCTTCGGCGACCTTCTAAACCCATCACAAGATGGCTCTCTGAGGAGGCAATATCGGCAAAGAGAGAGCGTCGCCGATTAGAACGAAGATGGAAAAGTTCGGGAGAGAACCAAAAACTATGCTCCGACTTCTCTTCATTTTTTTGTTAACAAGCTCGACAATCTTAAATGCAAAATTGCCCAATGCACTGCCAAACTGAAATGGAATGACCTACTGCTTGACCCTGACTTTTCTGGCACTGTCTTTAGCGATGTACCACCTGTAACTTACTTGGAAGTCTTGTCTTTCCTTAATCATACTATCCCCAAATCCTCTCCGATGGACTTTATACCTACATCACTCCTTGTCTCCTGTTCCGATGTTTTCTCCCACCTTATTGCACATTTGGCCAACTTGTCGTTTACTGAAGGCTGCTTTCCATCGAGTTTTAAATCTGCTTTAGTCACACCTTTACTTAAGAAACCTGACCTGGACACCAAAAGCCTGTCAAACTTTAGACCTATTTCCAACCTTAACAACATCTCTAAGATTCTCGGACTTCTCTTCCTCACACGGATCAAAAACCACATTACTTCATCTCCTAATTTCAGTCCTTACCAATCAGCTTACCGTGAAGGCTACTCTACTGAAACTGCCCTTGCCTTTACCCTGGACATCATCTATTGATAAAGGAAAGGCGTGCCTAACAGTTTGCCTTGACCTTAGTGCTGCTTTCGACACTGTCGACCACCAGCTTCTACTCTCTAGACTCAGCAAAAGCTTCGGTGTCTTTGGGACTGCCTTAAATTGGTTAGCTTCCTACCTCCGTAATCGGTCTCAACAAGTGGGTATCGGTACTGCTCGATCGGATTCTTCTCTCTGCACTGCTGGTGTCCCTCAGGGTTCTGTACTCGGTCCCTATTATTTACCATCTTCACATCACCAATCAGTCGCATAGCCAATCACTTTGGAGTCCAGTTACAGCAGTATGCTGATGACACTCAGCTTTTTATCGCTCTGTCGCCAACGGATCAGTACGGTAAAGTAATATTAGAAGAGTGCCTCTCTTCAGTGCATGCTTGGTTCTGCTTCAGTGGTCTTTCTATAAACCAGATAAATCTGAGGCAATCATGTTTGGCTCACGCCAGTGACTCCGGTCTTTCCCTTCTCATTCTAGCGTTGACCTTGCTGGCACTGTCGTTCCAGTATCAAGGACTATCAAAACACTTGGGGTCACTTTGGACAGTAATCTCACATTTCAGTCTCACATAACAAGCCTTTGCAAATCTTGTTTCTATCATATCAGGGCAATTCGTCACATAAGATCTGCTCTTACCAAAGACATGTCACAGACCATAGCCTGTTCTCTTTTCTGCTCTCGCCTCGATCATGCCAACTCTGTGTTCGCAGGCATTTAAGATCTTCAAGTCAACAGGCTTCAACGCATCCAAAATTCTCTGGCTCGCGTGGTGTTGCGTGCATCTTCTCGTTGAAACTCATTAACTCTGCTCCATCAGCTGCATTGGCTTCCTGTAAAATTCAGAATAAGATTTAAACTGGCCTGCTTGACATTTAAAACCCTCACAATGTGCACTCCTCCCTACCTTCAACCACTACTCTCTCCTTACATCCCACCACGCAGTCTACGGTCTTCGGTTATGGGTCTTTTAGTTGAGCCTAGATGCAGCACTGCCATTGGCTCTCGTGCATTTCGTGTTGCAGCCCCCAAGGAATGGAACCGACTACCAATGCTTATCCATTGCTCGACCTCGTATTCTTCCTTCAAGAAACGCCTCAAAACTCATTACTTCTCACTGGCTTTCAAACATATGGATATCTAATATTGCTCTTCACCTGGCGGCTGACTAACCGCGCCTCTGTGTGACTTTGCGCGCGTTAAAAATGTTTGTAATAATAATAATAATAGTAATGTATAAAACCCTTGGCCCTAGAATTGTATTCCATAGTCTAGTTTGTCTAAGTTAACTTAGTTAACTAAGTTAACTTGTCTGTGTCAACTTAATGTATGAATAAACGAATTTGATTGATTGATTGATTGATTGATTGATTGATTGATTGATTGATTGATTGATTGATTGATTGATTGATTGATTGATTGATTGATTGATGGGGACGATGTTGAAGGTCGTTCTGGACCTGAAACCAGTGCAACATATAACCTAAATAGTGCAAGATGTTAAGCGCAACTGGCTGAAAATATATAACAAACTTCGTCGATTATACGAAAATGTTGACAACTATTCTAGTTCTAACCATTGGTGCATATTATGTTCATATTATGCTAAGCTGTCTAATTTCTTGTAAGCCAATCTAGAGTTATGTTAAAATTCACATGATTATTAATAATTGAAGTGTTGAAATGTCTGCAGCGGAACGCCCATTGTCCATCTGGGTAAATGTAATTGTACCTGTCCGAAATATTATGACCCAGTCTGTGGATCTGACGGAAAGACGTACGACAATAAGTGCAAATCAAACTGCAGGTATGCTATAATAGGTTTATAAAGATTAGACGAAACTTAAATACTGAAACTATACACAACTTGAAAAGCAGCTAACAGATCTAGAATAAAAGAGATTTCTAAAAGCAATGCTTCCAAAGAGTTTCATGCATTTACCAAGATGCCACTGCCAGGGCTGATGAACGATTTTTAGCAGTCACTCCAGTTGTATCTATCTGTACAATTACGGGCAGACGTACAGCAACACATGTAAAGCAAATTTAATGCGCGCGATTATGCCTAAAGCATTTGGTAGTAATTAAGTGACTACAGAAATCAGAGCTAGTCGTTATATCAAGCGAAAGCATGGCTATGTCTTTATGTTCATTTCTCTCCAAACTTGTTGAGCGCGCCGTCCATCGGCAGTTATCTAGCTACATTGAATCCAATTCACTGCTACCCCATATTCAGTCTGGTTTTCGCCGCCTTCACTCCACTGAAACTGCTGTCCATAAAGTTTATAATGGCATAATCTTGGCATTTGATTCTGGCCTCATCACTGCTCTCCTACTACTGGACTTTACTACTGGCCTTCGATTGTGTTGACCATTCCATTCTCTTACAACTACTAGAATCACAATTTGGTATCATGGCCTCTGCCCTTCTCTGGATTGCTAACTTCCTGACAAATCGATCACATGCAGTTCGCCTTGGTACAAATACATCAAAGTGCTTCAACATCCTTTTTGGTGTTCCTCAAGGCTCAATCCTTGGTCCTCTCTTATTTATCCTTTACACCTCAAACATTACTCACATTGCCTTCAATCATGGTATCCTCATACACCTCTATGCAGATGACACACAACTATATATTAAACTTGCCACGAAGGACATTGACAATGCTAAGTCTCGCATAATTGCCTGTTTCACTGAAATTTAAGCTTGGTGTGCATCCATGCGTCTCAAACTAAATGCCTCTAAGACTGAACTCATCTGGTTCAACCGTCATCCTATGCCCAGCTTTGACATACTTCACTCTGTCCTTAACCTCAGCCCTGACTGCTCCATCAAACCTGCTGAATGTGTTCGGGACCTCGGTGTTCTATTAGACAGTACACTATCAATGAAATATCAAATCTCCTCCATAGCCAAATCCTGCTTTTTCCATCTTAGATGTATACGGCAAGTCAGGAAAAGCCTTAATGAAAAATGTCTTCGCACCCTAGTTCAAGCCCTAGTCATCTCCAGAATTGACTACTGCAACTCGATCCTCTACGGCCTTTTGGCATCTACCTTGCAACCACTTACCTCTGTTCTCCATTATGCTGCTAAGCTAGTAAAAAACCTTACTCCCTTTGATTACGTCGCCCCGGCCCTTCGTGAGCTTCATTGGCTCCCTATACTAGCTCGCATAAAGTTCAAAATCTGCCTCCTAATGTATCGAGTATACACAAACTCATCTCCCTCATATGTTTCTTCACTAGTCACACCTTGTTCTTCACTTCAATCCAAACAGGGACTACGATCATCCTCCCAATGTGATTTTGCTGTCACTCGTTCTGTCAGGAAATTTGGAAACTGAGCATTTGCACTACCCGGCCCGGCTGAATGGAATAAACTGCCAGACTATATTCGCAGATCCTCAACACCTTTGACTTTCAAAACTAACCTTAAAACTTATCTTTTTAAAATGTACTATAATTAGACTTTCGGTATTGTTACGCGCTTTCGTGCAATTTGTTATCTTGTTTAGGCGCGCTATAAATGTCAGATTATTATTATTATTATTATTATAAGCAACGTTTAGTAGCCTAAAAATTTGCCATAAAGCCTTCACACAGTGTGTTTTATCTAAGGGTTTTTAAAGCTGAAAATGTAATCTAAATTTCTCAATTGCACGGAGTCAATTGGAAGTTTAGCTGGTTGGTAATTTGATGTTTTTGAAATATCTTTATAGAGGCGTGTATGAAACAAGTCCAGGTGTGTGTCCATGGTAAGAACGGTTGGACTTACATCAACGCCTCTCAATCAGAATACAGGTATCCAACTACACCAACAGCTTCCAACAGATCTGTACCATATTTACTAATACACTCACCTAGCCTAATTCAAATTGTTGAGGTTTTTAAATTACTAATTTTACAAATAAGCTCACATAATTAATGTATATTGTATTTTTAATAGTAATATCTAACTATATATTTATGCTAACAAAGTCATAAAATGCAAATACATAAACTGTTGCTAAAACACTTGCAAACCGAACTGCTTAGAAGGGAGTAGCAGGCCTAATGGGGGTTAGTAATCACAGTAGACCTAATGGGGGTTAGTAATCACAGTAGGCCTAATGGGGGTTAGTAATCACAGTAGGCCTAATGGGGGTTAGTAATCACAGTAGGCCTAATGGGGGTTAGTAATCACAGTAGGCCTAATGGGGGTTAGTAATCACAGTAGGCCTAATGGGGGTTAGTAATCGCAGTAGACCAAACACTAATGTCTGCTGGATGGCGGCTAAGAAACTTATTCTCAACCAGTCTGAAACTGGTTCAAAATTCAGCTACTAGACAATCCACATCTACTGAAGAAATTGCTCAAAGCTTTTAAATGAGGTTACACATTTATTGAGTTGTTCAGCTTGTTCTTAACTTGTCTATCTTTGTTCTCTCTACTGTGTGTCTCACTGACGATGTAAATGGCACTTGCTAATATTCGTCTATGTTCGTTCATAACATATGTATGCAGCAATAGGTTACGATGTCCCTATGTTTTCAGTAATGTCATTGGCAACGCATTGGTTTCCAATCGATTCGATTATTGTAATTCTTATTGATTTCACAGTTTCACAGGTAGAAGAGCCAGAGTTTTAAGGACTCATTTGCTACAGACTACAGTCATAACTGTTGCATATATATATATATATATATATATATACGAGATTATGATCTCTGTCTATAATCATTGCATTGGCTCTCCGTTCAGAAATTAAGGATCTGGTTGTAGATTTAAGCTAATTGGAGGCTTAAATAAAATTGACATTGTAATGAATCACTGTACTTGAACTTAAACCTTCTTCACCAAACTTAACTAAGTGTTATTCAACTATAGAGAACATTCATGAGCTCTATAAATTCATATTTTAAAGATTTTAGACACAGTATTTAAAATGAATTAATTAATGATCGGTTAATAGGTAGATAGATAATTGATGTTATTTGTTTCTCCTAGTACAGCAAAGTGGATGATCCGTGTGAAGTACAAGCGACGCACGTTACGAGGTCGATGCCTAAAAGATTGACTAAAACACATAATGATTGCTTCAAAGCTCGATCGAGTAATAATTAAGTTGCTATTAAAAGTTATATTTATGATTATCCTATATAGAAACACTAAACGAAGATTAAATATAAAAACAATTATTCAATGACTCAATACAGGCATAATTATTAAATGTTGAATATGAAACAATCATTCAGAATTGTAATAGCCTAACGTCTACTTTTAGTTTCCATGCTGCGGTTTGTCAGCGTGTGTGTACTTTGTAAACAATAATCGAATTGCATAATCATTATCAGTTAAAATAAAGGCAAGTTCCTAAAGATGGCTTAAGTTAGCTGGATTGGTGCATAAAAAGTATCAATCATCGTCAGGTTTAGTTTACGATCACGTTAGCTTACTATTATCCAGTGGCTTCTATCTCCCCCTAAGCAACCGGGCTCAAACCCTCTCCTTCCCCCCTCTTTCACAGAACCCCCTGTAAGCTGGAAGCAATCCCCCTTACTGTAAAGCCCTTCCATACCTCGCCTCCCCTTCTTCCCTACCCCTCCCCTCCCCACCCCATCCCTCACACCTTATCCCCTCCCTCTCCCTTTACCACTGTATACGTACTATTCCTGCCTTCCCCTTTCTTCCCCTTGAAGCGGAGGGGTTCGTGGCCCTCCCCGAAATATTTTTGGATTTCTACATTGCCATAGATGAGTTTTAGCGCATTTTTGGAGAAAGGAAATTGGTTTTAGAAAGCTATACATTTTAGTTCAACTGAACTGTTGAATTAATTTCTTAGGGCTCTCAGTGCACTGTAAAAATGTTATGGGACAGACTGCAATATATATGGGACAAAATTTCTAAAATATGGGACGCATGTTAAAATACTGGGCAATATGGGACACTGCTTAGCAATTATATGGGTATTTTAAAGACTGCATTATGAATGGTGTACAATGCAGTGGCAACAGGCTCCATCCCTGCCTATTGCAGTGTTACCCAGCCTACAGTTACTTTTGCTGGAATATTTCAAGACCTGATAATCCCATTTCCACTGCACTACACGGCAATAATTGTAGCACTGACCAACTAGTTTTTCTTAATCAACAGGATTATGAACGCTTTTATCAATTTTTAAAGCTTTTTTGCATCCTACATCAACAGAAAAATAGCGGAACATAATGGTCAATAGCTAAAGAAAACCAAGTATACAGGCCTACATGTAATAATGATACACAATAACACTGCTTAGACACTGTAAACTAAGCATAGGCATAATTTTTGGGAGGTACGAGGGGTACCCGTACCCCCACTTTTTGGACTGGGGGACTGTACCCCACTATTTAAATAATGCCAATCAATATTTTATTTTTACTGCAATTCAAAGATGGCTTGTTTTTACTGACACAAACATTAATGAGAATACTGACAGGTTAATATGTCCGAAATGGTCTCTGCGAAAAGCGAAAGTGGAGAAGAAATTGGTACCGTACCCCCACTCTTGAGACCAAAGTGTATACGCCCCTGAACTTAAGCAAATATTGTATGGCCCATAATACTGATACAAATAATAACGACAATCTATAATACTGCTTAGACACTGTAACCTAAGCAAACATTGCATGGCCAATAATAGTAATACATAAAATTACGATGTTGAAAAATGCCGTTCGAAGGTCTTCGTAACATAGCAAATAATGGTCAATAGCAATTATATATCTAAAATGTTCAATTCTTGGATGTTGCAGGACAAAGCATTTTGCTGGCCTGAGTCAGTGGAACAGAAACACACATCCATTTAACTGGAGGTGGAACTTTCCCTCTGGCACAAATTGGAAGCAGTCTGCTTCTTTCCCCCCCCACGTAGTAGGCCCTGCACAGAACTGTGAGCAAAGACTCTGTAAGACTGTAACTTGTATGGAGTGTGATAAAAATTGAAAAGAAATACTCCCCCTCTGTTTTTCACTGGGCTCAACTTGCGCCCATCCTGAATAGGGATAGAAGCCCTGCTATTATCAATTTCGAGATTACGATTAAAGCGTCAGTGTAGGCCTCTAAACCACATATAGTTATTGAAATTTGAATATAGCACTCCCAGCTTAGCAGTAATCCAGTATGTAAATGATGAACACATGGACTGAAAGATGGTGCAGATGATGTGGGGCAGCACTGTCCGGATAGCTTGCAAACGGCCGACTGTTGGAACAAGAAAGGCAGCGGTTGACCGGAGAGAGGGACCAGAGGTTAGGTAGTATGTGACAAAGGATAGGCAGCCAGACGACACAGGTCTCGAACTCCGCCACTGCATTTACGGGTGATGCGAGTCTAAAGTCTGGATGAAGGAGAAACGCGACTCTACTCATCTTCGTTATGACACAGTGTTGTTAAAAAGTAACTAACCAGCAAAGCACCTTTTCAGTAAGGCTGTGACTAGCGGACCGCCAGGCGGCCCTCAAATTTCGAATAGGCCTACCAGAGTTCCATCAGGTGACCCTACCATAAATAGGTGCCAGGCGCCATTCAATTCGAAATACTTTGACCATGACATTAGTAGGCCTCAGAGAGGCTGCCCTAGCTACACCTAACCTCCTGTCTGACTCTCTGCCACTGGTATTAAGCTAGTTGTTGCTACAGCCCCAGGGTGCTCCCTTTGGTTAATACCTTTGCCTAATCTGACATCAGATTCACTACAAGCGGTAACATGAGGACCTAGTTACAGGAGAGGTTGGAATGTCTCCTTTTTAGTGAACTCTGCTGACTACGTCACTGAAAATGGAGTGGTATTCTGATGGTGACTAACTTGGTTCGCAACTCGACCGGTTTGGTTCGTCACTCAGCAAGTTATCAATTACCTTATCTTATGCATCTCTGAGGCGGCAAGCTTAAAGTGACGAGGGCGAGAAACCTGAGGCGCCTATATGTGAACGTCGCGTCGATTTTTCTCATCGGAGCACAGTTGGCAACATGGCAGACTGAGATCAATCTTTTCAGCGAAGCGCATCTCCAACCTCATCCTCTTTTCTGTCCTACCTTTCTTAACTTCTATGATGGCATTTCAACAGAATACCCTACAGGATCTTAGCTATGCTCCTTCTTGCTTACTTACGCACTTATCACAAGCGCATAGTAACCTCTTTTTAGAGTCAGCGGACGGCCACTGGATTGGCTGTGCTCCTTCCTGAATGGACGGACAATCAATCATGGTCTAAATGGCTCGGACTGCACGGCTTGGACACTTCTTTACATCCTCTAATCGGCCGATTTGACACATCTCGTTACTTCTCTGGGAAAGCGGATTCACCAGTATGCCTATGACGTACAACTGTATTCCACTTGCCACCCGTCTGATGAGCTTGCGTGTGTATTTTCTACAAGGGTGACTGCGGCAGAAGTGCAGAAATGGATGTTGTCTAATCGGCTGCGACTGAATCCGTCAAAGACACAGCATAATTTGGCTGGGCACACGCCAGGAGCGGTCAAACATTGACGAAAGTACGATAGAATTCCAATTCCCTGATTGGAATCCCCAGCTCATTGTCCGCAACCTGGGTGTGCTTCTAGATGGCGGATCACGTGAACTTCCTTTGCATGTCCTGCTTCTATCAGACACGGGTCATATGACGCAATCTATTAGTCAACGCTGCAGTGACCCTCATCCACTCGTTTATCTTAATGCTCCTGGACTATTGTAATTCAGTACTTGCGGGCCTCCCAGGATTCCGTCTGCGCCAGCTTCAGTCTGTCCTAAATTGTGCAGCCCGAGTCATAGCCATTCTTTGTCCATCGGTGCAGCTTCCACACTTGTCCATGCATTTGCTGTTTCTCGATTGGACTACTGCTGCGCCATTTATGACTGACTCTCGGCCTGCCGGATTGAGCCCCTAAATAGAATCCTGCGTTCTGCTGCCCGCCTTGTCGGCCGCATCCCCAAGTTTTGCAGAGTGTCTGCGCATATGATGGATGTCCTCCACTGGCTCCCCTACCCACAGCGTATCACTTACCAAACCTCTGCCTTGGTCCGGCGGTGCTTTGAAGGCTTGGCCCCTCCATACCTGCGGGAGCTCTACTCTATCACACCTCATGCTCGCAGCGCCGTTGCTCTCTCTCAGCTGCGCAAGCTGAACTTATTTGTTCCCCGTGCGCGGACAGCCATACGGCAGCGCCGTGCCTTCTCTGTGGCTGCCCCCATGATCTGGAATGAGCTCCCTACCAAGCTCCGTCAAATACCGATTGGTCATTTCACCCTGTTTCTTACTGTCCTTAAAACTGCGTTGTTCGACCGTGGCTGGGCTGGCAGTGCTCCTGAGCAGGCAATCTTGAAGGGGGCTATATAAAACTACTTTAATAATAATAAAAAATAATAGTCAATAAGCCAATAATATTCGCATATAATTATCGCAATATATTCAGGAGACGCTACACTGGCTTCCTGTTGCCGAGCGGATTTCCTTTAAGATAACCTTGATGTGATGGCACGTGCTTCAATTGTTGGTCCTGCCCCAGCATACATCGGAAGCTCTGTGTTTCAGTTTGAAGTCAATCTGGTCGGCGATCGTTGCGCTCTGCTAGCTGCGAAGATATGCAGATGCCGCGCTTCCGCACTTCAACTCGAGCTCATCGTGCCTACTCATGTATTCGATCATTTTCGTGGAACAGTCTTTCATTGCATTTACGTGCTGTTGCATTCGGTCTTGTTCTCCAACTGTCTTAAAACGCATTTGTTTAGATCAGTCCGATAGCCATGTGCGCAGCGCTTTCGTGAGGTACTTAAAAGGCGCTATATTAAGTATATTGAAACATGTTATTATTATTATCGCATCGTACGTGCTATGGCGCCACTCAACCCGTGATCAGCAGCGCCTTACATGATATATTGTAGTAACAGATACAGTTTCACAGGAGTTGAATTTAACTGTATATACGGCAGCCATAAATGGCGCCCATAGTCCTACCGCTCAACTTTACATTCGCCCTCTAGCGAATGCAAGGCTGAGCCAACCTTATGGGGCTAGCGGGTATCGAGCACGCGTCCTTCAGAACTTCGTTCCAGCGTGTTACCATTCAACCATCTCCCCGCCCCATTCAACCTTTTGCGTACATACATACATACATACAGTGGCGGCGATCTTGTTTGACAGGTGGGGGGACACGGGACACTTTCTGGTCAAAAAAGAGGTGAAAAAATCTGGTAAAAAAGACGTGAAAAATATGGTGAAAAAAGATGTGAAAAAAATTTGTTGGCGCGCAGCGCGAAAAAATTGTGTTGACTTCTTTTGGTGTTTCTTCAAAATGTAGGTGGGTCCGATGTATGGTGTGTCCCCCCAACTCTCAAAGGTGAGGGTCTTGTCCCCCTCGACGCCCCAAGATCGCCGCCCCTGCATACATACATGCACGCATAAAACTTTTCCTAGTGCACACTCTCGCGAGTTGCAAAACGCTTTCTGCTTTGTTAATTAATATTGACAAACGCGGATAGCGTATTGGCCTAGCTACTCTTGAATACCATCAATTAATCAATCAATCAATCAATCAATCAATCAATCATTTATATAGCGCCCCTTCAAGGAAGCTATTCAGAGGCGCTCTCAGCCCAACCCCGGCGAAAGAGAACAGTTCTTAGAGCAGAAAAGTGGTGGATGAGTTTCGAGGAAGAGACCGCAACTCAGGAGGAAGCCCATTCCAAATTGTGGGTCCAACGACGGAGAAAGCGCACTGCTGCATAGTAACGGTGCGTGCGAAAGGAACAGAGAGATCACCACGGGTGGCAGAGCGAAGAGAGCGGTGACCAGGTGGAACAGAGGCACGAGAACAGAGCTCACGCAGATAGAAGGGAGCACGGCCAAGCTGACATTGCCAGACAATGGAGGCAACCCGGTAGACAATGCGTTGCGAGAGTGGTAATCAGTGAAGGACATCCTGCATGTATTCAGAGACATGGCCAAATTTAGGAATGCGCCCAATCAAGCGCGCAGCGGAACACAATACGCGTTTGAGGCAGTTCAGTCGAGTGAGGGAAAGCCCAATATAGGAGGAACAGCAGTAGTCAAGCCGACAGGTAATGAACGCATGAACGAGAGTAGCAGCAGATAGGGGAGGGGAAAGAGAGCGGGAAACAACGCGAAGCTGTCGTATTCATATGTTAATATTACCGGTAATGAATTATGAAATGCCCTTTCTGACTTTTGGGGTTTACCTCGTCTGATACAAACACTAAACCTCCATTGTTTGATAGCGCTTGCAATATCAATGTTTTTACGGGAACACATGTACAGTAGATCTAGAGTTAATTACACGCTTCGCTGGGCGGCTGATGGTTGCTACCTGTAGTACCCTCTAGCAACCATCAATGCCAGCGTCTTCCAGGGGTCCGCAATCGGACCTCCCATGTTCATCGTCGATGTCAATACCTCAGACTTGCACCCTATTAACAACCAGAATAGAATCGTTAAGTTCGCCGACAACACCTATCTCAGAGTCGCCGAATCTATGAGGATATCGATCATCGAGGAGCTACCGGCGATCGCAGCCTGGGCCTTTCGGAACAACCTCAAGCTCAATACCAGCAAATCAAGGGAGATGATGATCACTCGCAGATCTGGTGGCATACATGTATGTCTACCCCCTTCCCTCCCTTTTCTTGAGCGTGTGACATCAATGGTTGTCCTGGGTGTCTCCATCAGCAACGACCTTGGCGCGACATCACATATCGAGCGGATCCTTAGCTCGGGTACCGGTTCTCTTGACGCCCTGAGGGCCATGCGAGCTCATGGCTTGCCGCCCGAATCTCTGCAAGTCGTGGCAAGAGCGACCACTGTCTCACGTCTACTTTATGCGACGCCGGCCTGAATGGTTGGTCTTCATATCTGCTGAGGATCGATCAAAGATGGAGCGCCTGCTGGGAAAGATGCAGCGAATGTTCCAGCTCCCGCTTCAGATTGATGATGAGATGATGATTGTAGCTGCAGAAACTAAACTACTTCAAGCAGTAATAAGAACAGAGACAGACGTCCTTCACCCTCTTTTCCACCAACTGCCCAGCGTTATTAAAACTTGTGCCCTAGATCTCACAATTTCAAACTCCCGGCCAAAGACGATCGAAACTATGTCCCTCGAATTCTTTATAGACGTTAATATGATAGTATGTTTGCAAAGACAGCACTGACCAATGTTAACCTATTCTAATCTAGCCCATACCCACTGTAACTGAATGCGGCGTGTCTCGAAACATATTGGAATATTGCACAATGAGCGGAAGTGAAAGAACAGAGAGATAAGCAGAATTACTTGATCGTGGTTTCAAGGATAGAATCTAGTGGCGCAATATTAATCTAAATATTTGGGTTTATTCATGAAGATTTCCCGAAATTAGTTATGATAATGATGATGATGGTGGTGGTGGTGGTGGTGGTGGTGGTGGTGGTGGTGGTGGTGGTGGTGGTGGTGGTGGTGGTGGTGGTGGTGGTGGTGGTGGTGGTGGTGGTGGTGGTGGTGGTGGTGGTGGTGATGATGATGATGATGATGATGATGATGATGATGATGATGATGATGATGATGATGATGATGATGATGATGATGATGATGATGATGATGATGATGATGATGATGATGATGATGATGATTTTCGTTTACTGTCTACAAAGTAAACACAAGCTGACAAACCGAAGCATGGAACAAAGTTAGACAGAGTTTTGAGAAGTAGATAATGTAGATTGTAGAGTATAGTGATCGGGAAATAAAGTCTCTGTTGTCTTTAATTGGAAGACTGTACGGGTGATTTTGGGGACGAAATGAATATAGTTTTATGGACTGGTGGTAAAAGAGGCCAAGGGACGTGATCTTTATTGTTCTTTATCCATGTAAATAATCGGCAATCAACAATTGTAATTCTTATACAAATTATAGTCATCGACAAAATGTCGAAAGATATATTTCACTTACTCAGTCGTCACGTAAAACAATAGCGTCTTTTTTAACCGATTTGTCGATATTAGGCCTCAGGTACATGCAGTGATGGGGTCTTGAGACCCCGATCTTGGTCTCGAGACCGTCTCGAGACCGAAAACGTGCGGTTTTGGTCTCGGTCTTGGTCTTGAATGTGCTGGACCAGTGCAGTCTTGGATGGCGACTACGAAACATATTCTCAACCAGTCTGAAACTGGTTCAAAATTCAGCTACTAGGCAATTCACCTCTACTGAAGAAATTTAAATTGCTCAAAGCTTTTAAATGAGGTTACACACTTATTGAGTTGTTCAGCTTGTTCTTAACTTGTCTAGCACTCTACTGTGTGTCTCACTACTAACGATGTAAATGGCACTTGCACTTGGTCTTGGTCTTGAAGGTGCGGTCTTGGTCTTGGGAGTCTGTTCTCGGTCATTTGGCCTTTGGTCTCGGCCTTGGGTGGGATCGAGAGTGGAGTGTGAGATGGCTTGGAATTCATGCGACGATCCGCCAAGGACAAAGCGAGAGTTCTAATCAGAAGCGACAAGAAACGTTGAGGTAGTTTACCCTGAATGCTGGTGCTTTAGCGAATAGTTACATCGAAGCCGTTTCTTGAGGCAAAAATCAGTAGTTGGGTTAGCATTGCAGGTCAGGTATTTGGTGGACTTTTCCTCTACTGGAAAAGGTTTCTGCATCCCAGCAGCACCTGCACCTGTTGAAAGGGTGTTTAGCTGTAGTGGACTCTTAATGGGACCTGACAGGGCAAGACTTGGGAACAAAACCTTGTATGACTTAACTATTACGAAATGTAATAAACATTTGATTTGAATGATGGGATAATGTAACACTTAACTGAGAATTGCGTTCACGAATTGGTCTTGAGGCTTAGGTCTTGGTCTTGGTCTCGGTTTTGATCTTGGACCATGCGGTCCTGGTCTCGGTCTTGGTCTTGGACCATGCGGTCTTGGTCTCGATCTTGGTCTTGGACCATGCGCTCTTGATCTCGGTCTTGGTCTTGGACCATGCGGTCTTGGTCTCGGTCTTGGACTCTTGGTCTTAGATTTTTGGTCTTGCGCACAACACTGGGACTGCGTACATGACACAATTGTAGGTATTGGTCTACATGAAGTTACATATGCTAAGATTGAGCTGTATCATATACTTATGCATAGGCGTAGACTCTGGGGGGTCAGCCGGGGCACGTGCCCCCCCAATAATTGAGGAGCCGGGGCAATGCCCCCCCAAAAAAATCGATCGGAGAATTTCTTCAAATATTAAAATATTATGTTTCAATACAGACAAATTTCTTCAGAAACAGAGACACAGAACTGAAACACTATCGGAAATCCATAATGGAAACAAAGATTTATTTTTATCTTCAATATCTTCAATGTGAAACAAATGTACATGTAAACAAAACACCCATTTCATACACATTATGGCATTAAGGTAACACCGGAAGCCTTTGCTGACTGTCCAGACCAGAGTGAAAAAAGCTTTTTCGGATGTTGCTTTAAACAACAACAAAAAGAAAACCACAAAGTTTGTTTTTGTTTAAAAAAATAAATTTCTTATTTTTGTAGAAGTTATTTTAATATAATTGATTAAATGATTTTAAATTTTCGGAAATCGCAACTGAATTTACTGAGTTGGAGCTCTTGTTCATGCCATTTTTCATGATTTTTATGATCCGAAATCAGAAAAACTTAAAAACAACCAAAACAACAAAAACCAAAAAACCGAAAAAACAACAAACAACGTTTCATCTTGAAAAAACTTTTTTTGCACCTCTGGTCCAGACCCCATGCCCCACCAATATTTTTGCCACACCAATATTTTGCCCCACCAATATTTTGGACAAGTTTACGCCAGTGTACTTATGTATCTGCATCTATGTTATTGGATGTCGGAAGGTGACCTCTTATCCTCCTAGAGCCCCGATCTCCATGCATGATGCCACATCCGGCAGTATTCAATACGGTTAGTTTCTTCTTTTAAAAGTACTTAAATCGCAGTTTCCACTTTCATTTTTAAACAAATTATGCAACAACGTTGATGCAGACTCAACAGCAATTACAGTCTCAAAGTTCGATCGCAGGCTAAAGTCGAAGAATATGAAATGAGCTCATTCGATGCCCTATAGACATGGGAATTTTACTTCATACATGCATGCGTGCACATGTTGTATAGATGTACATATTTGCATGTACATGTATGTATGCATGCGTGCATGTATTATGTATACATATCCATATGTATTCATGTATGTATGTTTGTGTATGTATGCATGCGTGCATGTATTATGTATATGAATATGCATGTGCAGTGTTTTACACAACCCACCTTATTAATATCATTTGTTGGAGAGAGACAGGAAGAGACAGAGAGAGAGACAGAGGGGCAGAGAGGGTTCAGTACGGATAGACAGACATTCTCTATCACTAAGCATAAGCTCATTTGGCAGAGAGACAGCAGGATATAATTATAGACAGATAGAAAACCGAAGGAATGTAACCAGAGGAAAGCACGTGAAGCACATGATGTTTGAAATGCACGAAGGTTGTACATCAAAATATAATTATAATGAGCTCAAACACTGTATAACGAAGCGGGCTTATTTACGACGCCGTATAACCGAAGGAATGTGAATTTATGTATAAAGCGCTTCCTTTCCCGAAGGAATATACCTCGATGTCTGACAAACAATTTCTGTTTGCGTTGCTATTACCCATCTCTCTGACTTGGAAACAACTTGCGGATCTTACTAGTATCGTCTTTATAAGCCTGACTAAGTACAAGAAAACAAAACGATGAAGCCCTGTATGATACGTGGCAGAGAATTTCCAACCTTTTCGACCAGCTAGCAGAACGCCTGAGAACCAAATGCTGTTCTGTTAAGAGGCACGTCAAGAATACGTGTTCACTGAGCGTAACTATAATCAAAAATTCATTAAGCGCCACTCCGTAAGGTCAGTGAAGGGAATCCAGAATGAAAGTGGAAATATTATCAAACCTCGGTATGCCACCTATAAGACGGGCAGCGGCGCTAAGGGTAGATTAAAAGATATAATTTAAGCGGCATTACCAAAGTCAACCTAGCAGGGAATGGACTAAGGTAGTGATCGCATCAAGGGGAAGCGACTGGCGAATAGCACGGAGTTGACGCAAGTGGTAAAGGTATGAACGAGAGACGTTGTTTACATGATCAGCTAAAGACAGAACTGGTTCCATGACGACTTTGAGGTTACGAACTGAGGTAGAGAAATGAACGTCGGGGAACCTGAGGCGGAGGGACTCCATATCAATCTTGGCAAGCCAAATGAACTGAGACTTTTCCGAATTTCAGGACATCCAGATGTGCAGGGCCAAGGTAGCCTCTGCAGAATCCGTTCGACCTTCAGAGCGGAGGAGACCATCGGGCCTTGACTGAAGGCTTGAGTGTCGTCAGCGTATTGCTGGGACGAAACACCCAGGGCAAGGAGAATCCCGAATATAGAGAATAGGCGCAAGAACGAAACCCTGAGAAAGACCATAGGGAATGTGGGCCCAAGCAGAAAGAGATTTGACGAAACCAGAAAAAGCCAGACTCAGAAACGCCAATGGATTTGGACAACTGTTCTATTGGAGAATAGCATGGTCGACGGTGGCAAAGACTGCAATGACGCCAAAAAAGAGCAAGTAAGGAAACATGGTCATAGTCAGAGGCATGAAAGAGATCAGCTAGGAGGCGCAGAATGAACGACTCCGTCAAGTGGAATTTCCTAAACCCAGACTGAAGCGGAGGCATAAGGGAATTGGAGTAAAGGTGGTGGACCAGTCAGAAAGAGGTACATCTTGCAGGGAGCTCGGAGAGAAAGGAGAGGTTTTAGATAGGGCGGTAGTTTGAAAGAATGTTAGGGTCCAGACTTTGGCGCTTAAGGGAGGGACACACAACTGCTCTTTTGTTTGACGTTGAGACGGAACCTTGGACTATTGAGTAATTGCAGGGTAAATGCAGAAACAGGACAAAGTCATCAACAAAGTTCTTAATTAAAAATTGAGGCAGTAAAACAAGTTCACATGACTTCGAGGGAGTTCAATACAAGTCAATGATGTTTTGAGAAGTTTCCAGGGCGAGAGGATGGTGGCGGTAGGAGTGAAGGGAGGTAGGGATGCGTCCTCCGTAGATCGAGTCAATCTTTGACTGCATGAAGTTTAGGTAATATTTATGTAATATTTATTAGCACTAAGGGTGAGCATGGAATATTAAGAGAGTATATATAGGAGAGTGGAGAGTTATACAGACCTCGCAATATATGTGTGAACTGAGTTTTGTGTACAGTCTTGCAGTGCGAGATGTTAGCGTATATATTTAGTGCGTTTACTTTAGTTTCACGTGTATATGTATATATGATAGATGTATAACGTATAGTCTTAGTGACACGCGCGGCCGGCCAATCTCGGCAGCGGCGCGCTATATGTATATTATTAGAGTTCGCCTAGGCGCACAGAAGACAGGTGTGTCAAGAGGCGCGAAGAATTATGCTGACTAGAGAAGTTTGAATTCGAGTGTGTTCGCTGTAGTAGTGTGGCTGACTAGTTGAGTTGTAATCGAATTGAGTTCTGTCTGTTTGTTTCTTATTAAACTGAAAAGATATTAAACTGTGTTGCTGATTAATTCAGTTTATACTTATACGTAGAATTAGTGTTCAAAAGGTGAACGTTAAATAGGCGTTAAGTACGAAGAGAACAAGGATTTAATCAGAAGGATTGTCAACGGAAGGATTGGGTTGACATTATTGGTGGCAGCGGCGGGATGGATAAATACTCACGGTGGATAAGAACTCACGGTGGAATAAATACTCACGGTGGAATAAAAACTCACGGTGAATAAATACTCACGGTGGATATAAACTCACGGTGGATTAAAATTCACGTTATCACCTCCTTCGGCGGATAGAAGAATCTACGACGGTGATAAAAGAATTTACAACGGTGTTAGAAGAATCTACGCGTTGTGTGCTGTGTGACGAGTTTACGATATCAACGACGGTGGAACACGAGAAACGGTATAAAAATTTCGTTGTTTTCCACGAACAAATATAAAAGAAATCCCGTTTGTTTATCGATTCACACAACAAGAAAAACCGTGACTTCTTTGAAAAGAGAAATCACCAAAGTAAACAAGTAAGATGGAGAAACTAAGTGCTGAAAGACAAGCAGATATTAAGAAGATGTCTACGGAAAGGCTAAAACAGCGTTTGTTGAAAGCCGGTTTTAAAGAAGAACAATTAGAAGGTATGTCACGTGGTGACATGATACAGGAACTCGCTGAAGTGTGGGTTAAAGAAGAAGTCGAAGAAGAAGGTGCCGTTGGCGGTGCCGTAGAAAAGGCTATTGAAAAACCTCCTGCGCCTATGTCTATGGAGATGTTGATGCAGTGGATGATGATGACGAGACAAGAAGAGAAAGAATCTGAATTCTGTGTGATCAACGGTTTATTGCATAAGAAATATCAGATATTAGATCAGACGATATATCAACTAGTGTTACCAAAAGAGAGACGAATAAAAGTGATGGAATTGGAGAAGAGAAAACAAGAGAACGAATAAAATTATCTTTTGTATGGCCAAAGATGAGAAGAGACATTGTGAAATTTTGTAAGTCTTGCGAGAAGTGTCAACTAAAGGCAAGGAGTCTGGTGATGGATAGAGTACCTATCACTCCGGTCTCAAGAGAAGAGGTCGCCTTCAGGAGAATGACGATGGACCTCGTTGGCCCGATCGATCCAGTATCTGCTGCAGGTCACAAGTATTGTTTATGCATTGTGGACTCGTGCACCAGATGGCCTACAATCTTTTTATTGAAATCGCTGACAGCGAAGGCTGTGTGTGAAGCGTTGATGGAACTGTTCATGAACGTTGGTGTACCGTCAGTGATCACAAGTGACCAAGGAACGAACTTCACAGCCAGTTTGACAAGAGAATTTCTTGATTTAATGGGCTGTAGTCCACGATTCGACACACCAGGACACCCAGAGGCTGCTGGATTAGTAGAAAGATGGAATCAGACATTTAAAAAGATGATCCATCATGTGATAATAGACAACCCGAGGAAATGGCATAAGATAATTCCTTTCACAGTGTGGGCATTACGAGAAGTGCCGAATGCAACTACTGGAGTATCACCATATATGCTTGTCTATGGGAAAATTCCGAGAGGACCATTGGCAATATTAAAAGAGAGTTGGACTAGAGAAATAAACTTACCACCTCATGTTGGAGTTAAACCAGAAAAGTATTTGAAAGAACTCAAAGAAAATATGGAGAAAGCATTATTGTTTGCAGAATCCTACTCTCGAGAAAAGCAATTACAATACACGAATCAGTATAACAAGAGAGCAAAGCACAAAGAATTTGAAGCTGGTGAGAAAGTCATAGTTTTGTATCCAACGTCAACAAACAAACTTATTTCTCGATGGCATGGTCCATGTACGATCATACATCGAAGATCAAAGTACTCTTATTTAGTCGATATGGGTGAAAATGGTCGAAAAATAATTCACGCCAACAAGATCAGAAAATATGTAACTCGAGCATTAAGTTGTGGTCTAATTGTTGAAGAAGATGAAGATTTTGGTTCAGTGGTTGAATTACCAATGAGGAACGAGGTTCAAGATGACAAGAATTCACTTAACCTCGATCCTGAACAAATTAGCCATTTGACAGTAACTCAGCAAGAACAGTTGTTGAAAGTCTTGAACAAATACTGTGATAGATTTTCAGAAAAACCCGGATTATGTACATTGGTTGAACATGAAATTGAACTAAAACCAGGATTTCGTGAAAGGGAATTTGCAGCATATCGTATTCCTTTGATTTATCGAGCAGAAGTGGAACGTCAGATCAAAGAAATGTTAAAAACAAACATTATTAAACCATCATCGAGCAGAATGGCAAGCCCTTTGGTTATTGTTAAAAAGAAAGACGGATCTTTGAGACTTGCCTGTGACTACAGATACATTAACTCATTCACAGTGGATTGTAAATATCCGATGCCGATTGTCAGAGACGTTTTAAACAAAGTTGGAAAGTCTAATGTGATTTCTATTTTGGACTGTCGAAGTGCTTATTGGACTTGTCCAGTAAAACAATCTGATCAATGGAAGACAGCTTTTGTACCACATAATGGACTGTATGAATTTACTCGTGTTCCTTTTGGAATGATAAATTCAGGCCGAACTTTTGTTAAGGCGATAAATTTAGTTTTACAGCCTATAAGTGACTTTGCAGAACCGTATGTTGATGACATTGCTGTGCATTCTGACAATTGGAAAATTCATTTACAGCAGTTAGATGCATTTTTGATGCAGATGAGATTGCATAACGTTACCTTAAATTTGAAAAAATGCATATTTGGTAAGTCTGAAGTAAGGTTTATCGGTCATGTGGTTGGGTCTGGTAAGATAAAGATGAATCCAGACAGAATTGAAAGTTTGACTAATTTGAAGATCCCAGAAACTAAGAAGCAAGTTAAGCAACTGCTTGGATTTTTTAATTATTACAGACAGTTTATTAAGGACTTTGCACAGATTGCGAAACCTTTATCTGATTTAACTAGTAAACGTGTTTCTGATAAGATTGATTGGACTGTTGAACATCAGCAAGCATTTGATTTACTTAAAGAGGCTGTGCGATCCAAAGTAGTGTTATATGTTTTTGAAGTGGGAAAACCATTCAATTTGTACTGCGATAGTAGTGACTTTGCAGTCGGTGCTGTTTTAACACAGATGGACGACAAGGGAATAGAACGCCCTGTGTCATTTATCAGTCAGAAATTAACTGATACCCAGAAGAGATGGGCTACTGTGGAAAAGGAAGCCTATGCTATTGTTTGGGCTCTAAACAAGTTAAAAGAAATTATAATTGGATCAAAAATTTTCATTTTTACTGATCACAATCCTCTTACATATTTGACTGAGTCAATGTCTAAGTCTGCTAAACTTGTGCGTTGGGCGTTAGCCTTACAAACTTTTGATGTTGAGGTGAAGTACAAGAAGGGCAGATTGAATGTTATTGCTGATTGTTTGTCAAGGTTATAAGTAATCGTAAGACTGTTCATTAATTAGTTAGATATATATATATATGTTTCATGTATTTTGGTAATTTCGCAAATTTTGAAATTTAATTTGCTCAATTCCAGAAAAAGGAAGGAGGTAATGTGAACTGAGTTTTGTGTACAGTCTTGCAGTGCGAGATGTTAGCGTATATATTTAGTGCGTTTACTTTAGTTTCACGTGTATATGTATATATGATAGATGTATAACGTATAGTCTTAGTGACACGCGCGGCCGGCCAATCTCGGCAGCGGCGCGCTATATGTATATTATTAGAGTTCGCCTAGGCGCACAGAAGACAGGTGTGTCAAGAGGCGCGAAGAATTATGCTGACTAGAGAAGTTTGAATTCGAGTGTGTTCGCTGTAGTAGTGTGGCTGACTAGTTGAGTTGTAATCGAATTGAGTTCTGTCTGTTTGTTTCTTATTAAACTGAAAAGATATTAAACTGTGTTGCTGATTAATTCAGTTTATACTTATACGTAGAATTAGTGTTCAAAAGGTGAACGTTAAATAGGCGTTAAGTACGAAGAGAACAAGGATTTAATCAGAAGGATTGTCAACGGAAGGATTGGGTTGACAATATGCAAAAACACAAATCATATACCATTAGTATTTTACGCTTACTAAAAACAGGACGGAATCAACCAAGTAGGCTAAGGTGATTAGGAGATGGATGATTCGAAGAATGCTGCTTTCTGGAACTTCTGTTTTAAGTCCGTGGCTTCTCGTTAGGGCGACACCAAAATAACTATAAGGTGATGTATGACTCTAACAATGCATAGTATAACACCTTCACTGTCCTTCAGTTGACAAGGTACAATAATATGTCAACATTACGCAAAGTTCCAACAACCCTTGCATCAACCTAATTATTCCACTCCATTTATCATTCTTTATGACACCTAGGAATCGATTTCTTGTGTAAAGGTCTCGATCTGGAACCGATTTTACCCCTACCTATCGGTCATGAATTTACTGAGCGTCTGTGAATAAGCTGGTTCCCGCGACTTCGCTTTTTGGGTCGCGGTACAATTCTCGAGATTACGATTAAGATTACGGTTACGAAAGAGAGAAGACTTAAGCAGTTGATAGAAGGCATGTGAATTATTCCGGGGGAGTGAGCATAGGGCGAGTGGGAGCCCATTTCAGGCAGATGAGTCAACGATCGAGAAGGCTCGACGCTGTCGGACCGCAGAGCGGGCCCGAGGAACCACAGGCTCCTCCATAGTGGCACATCGCTTGGCGCGGGGGAAGGCTAAGCCTTGAATCGGGCAACACAGTTCAGATAAATAAGACGGAACGCGACCAGTGAAACACCGCCAGACAAGCGCGGCTATCCGGTAGTTTGCTGCTCCGGGGCACAGAGCCAATGCAGAACATCACGCATGTAGGCAGATACCGGGGCATATTTTGGAAAACGATCAATAAGCCGAGCAGCAGGCCCAATGAGTGACCAGTAACAATCTGACTGGTAACAATCGAACAACAGTGGTCAACTTTACTGGTGACAAAAGCGTGGACAAGGATGACCGCAGCATCGTGGAAGAGGGACCGCAGTACAACACGCAACTGCCAATGCTGGTAATAAACAGCTCCGCGTGATCAAGTTAACATACTGTGTGAGACTAGGCTCTCGGTCTAGAGTCACTCGCAGGTCTCGGACAGTAAGCGAGAAGGTGACATGGGGGAAGGGCTCCGCCAACAGGTTCAGGTCAATCCCTGCTAGCTGCCTGCGACCACCAAGCCAAATAAACCGAGTTTTGGACGGGTTCAAAGGTAAACGGTTGGAGGCCATCCAACCAGAGGGGGCATCAATAGCGCGGCACATAAGTCCAACAGAAGCTACAGCATCAGCTCCGCGGCAGTGGACATATGCTTGTCTGTCATCAGGGAGCCAACATCAGAAGTGAACAAAATATAAAGCAGTGGGTCTAGGACAGACTGCTGGGGTACACCAAAGATGGCGGGAAACCCAGCGGGACCTACAAGACCCAGCGACAACGCTGGTTAGTGGGATCAGTAAGGAAAGCCAGCCTAATGGTTTACCAACCAACTCAAAAGAAACAGAGGCGTTTGAGAAGGATGGCATGATCGACTGAATCAAACGCCGAACTAACATCAGAGAGGTCCAACAGGTTTATCTGACCACAGTCCATGGCGCTATATAAATCAGACAGGAGGCGAACCAGCAGAATCTCAGTCAAATGGTTCTTTCGAAAACCTGACTGGAGGAGAGGGAGTAACCCATTCGCATCTAAGTAAACAATGGTGATTTGCAGCAAAACGTTCCAATAATTTGGAGAGGAATGTCACAGTTGCAATGGGGCGGTAGTTTACAGGTGATGATATTCGTTTTATTGATTCACCAGATGACAAACCGCACCGTGGCTTACAGAAAAATGAGTCAATAAGATAAGATAAGAAAGAGATTTAACCAAAGTGATTAGAATGTTAAGTTTTACATTTGTTGTTGGCTTAGATGGTTTAAATGCTTATATAAAGCCCTAATATATAAGCAGGATCATTTGCGATCATTACTTCGTGGCCGATAGGAGAATTGACTGCTTATGGGAAGTAGGCAGATGAACCTCCTGAATCGACCGATGGCAGAGCAGGGTGAGAAACGGTAGAAGGTCGTCGACGAGCTGCTGGACGAGGAACGTGGGCACTGGGTCCAGCTCAAACGTCTTCGGGCAGCAGCTGGGATGAGACATCGTGGCACCAGACTGGTGATCTTCTCAAGGACGGATAAACGAGCATCAGTAGTGGAGAATTCTGGCGAAGGAGAGTAGAAGTAGCAGGACGGATAGACGCGATAATGGCAGTTAGGCGCTCCAAGAATGTTTCGGCAGTAAAAGGCCACTGCGGCTTTCGACTCGGAGAGCAGCGTCCAAGGAGGCAACTGAATTATGCATACACGAATAATGCTTGATGACTCAAATACGTTCTTCTATTGACTAGTAGCAAACTAGTAGCAAACTGTAAATTCCTTCAGCAAGTTAATTGCGATTACTCTCGCTCTCTATGTATATATATGTATATACATAGAGAACCACAATGTCTATTATATAGACCTAAGTGGTATTCATTACTGACAATGTTGAATTATGATAAAAAACCTGGCTGGATATTTATAAACGGCAGCAGAGAACAGTATGTGTTGTCAGATAAAGTTGAATCTCGTTTCAACTGCATCAAAGGCCCTGTATGCTCCGGAGGCTGGCTTCATCCACATTCGAAGATGGAAATTGCGTTTTTAATACTGATGGTTGCTGCAGCTGAACGTAAGTCCCTTTTTACACATTTGATATCATCTGCCAATTCGATCAATAGTGATGGTTCTGTTCCGAATTGCCAGTGGCATATATTTCTCTAATCTAACGCAAAGCATTTCATACAAATAAACTTAAGACGCTATTTTATTCCTGATATTTCTATAGCGCCTCTCGAAGTCAACTACTACTCAGAGGCGCTCCCGACTACAGCATTTGATACTGTGCCGGAATTTTCACGCCGAAGCGCCACGAGCAATTGCGAGAGAAGGACTTGCCCAAGGTCCGTACGCAGCGGCTAGAGTGGGATTCGAACCTGCAACCCTCCGGTCACAAGGCGCCGAACTTACCACTGAGCCACCACGCCCCACGCTATGTTACGTAGGCTTACTATTCTAAATAATAACGAGTTTTCTTTACCAAAAGACAACCATGTTATTTCACGCCTCCTTAAAAATTCATCGGAAGAAGCACAGTCTCACGTTTTGAAAAGAGTAAGTTAATTCATCAACGGTTTTCAGCAGAGGCGTAACTTTGGTCTAAAAAGTGGGGGCACCAATTTCTTACATACACGAAACAAGGCTGAGACTGCGATCTTTGGGAAGGCACACTGATAAAATATTCATTGGCATTGTTCAAAAAGTGGGGGTACAGTACCCCAGTCCAAAAAGTGGGGAGTACGGTCACCCCTCGTACCCCCACAAATTACGCCTATGGTTTTCAGAAAGCACCTGCCAAAATTACATGCCCAAGCGCCTAAGCTTATTTCTACAACACCCAACAAAAACTTCTATAGACGTTGGCGTATACTGTATGTTCAAACGTTTATACTTATAGTCGGTAATTTTTTATTTAACTTTACAATTATCCTTCTGAAGAGTACTTTACTTATGTAAAATCGCTAATTACTTTCACTCTTACTTAAGTATAATTTTATCGTTCTACTGTTGGTACCTTGTACAACATTGTGTCTGCAGCTGTGAAAGGCAGAGCTGCTGACAATAATTCCTGTGGGTGTACACGTGAGTTGGACATGGTCTGTGGATCGGATGGCGTCACTTACAGAAATCCATGTGTGGCCAGATGCAGGTACAACCGTTTCTCTATTATGTTGAAACTATGCACGTGAATATAGAAATCACAATAATTTGATTCTTGGGTTGTTTTCTTCGCTTCAGTTTCCTTATGCTATGCTACTGATTTGTTTTATTAAATCAAATTAATAATGGTGTCCTTCCCCGCCCATTAACATTTTAACGACGAGCTGCACTGGTTTCCCAGTCGCTTTTAGTACACTCTCGTCGTTAAAATATTAATGACTGCCATATTTAGGACGCCTCTGATATTAAGGGCTTCCTTACGAACGATCGTCAATCCTGTTGCTTCGAACGTCATCTATAAATCAGAATGGGAGTCCAAAAACTGTCGTCCGCACTGCACCACATGTATAAGAGAAAGATGAAGCAGATAATTATGGGTTAAGTAAAGGCTGTCGGGCGCTGCCATGCAGGGCCTTTGATACAGTTGCACTTAATGTGGAATGGCAAAGTGTACACAGTGCTGCAATGCACAAGTCCAATCTTGGTATATTGTGGTCAGTGGTAAGTACAGTAGGTTCCACATTCGTGTACTGTATGAATATATCCTATACAAATCAAAGTCTGGTTTCAGTGCATCCAATAAAAAGGTCTAAAATGAGTGCACTTCTGAGTCAGAGTCGAATCCTTCTTGTCTGGTTCTGGGTTGGCTCCGTTGATCCGATAGGATTCTGGCTCACCCTCTATTTAGATTGTGAGACTGTCTGATTCCAGATCGAGGCGGATAAGAGGCTGAAGGACGCTTCGTGATAAATATATAAATAGCTAAATAAGAGGTCTGTGTAAAATCAGAGGTAACGCTACAGAAGTTTGCCTCAAAGATGCCTTTCACAAAACATGTCTATCTCATCAGTGGTGCGATCGGTACAAATAAAGAACGTGATGTTAAGCTCGAGGAACACGTTGAACAGGCCCGTGTGAAACAAGGTGTAACACTACGGGAGCTACCCCACCTGTGCCGTTAGAGAAATAAGATAGTCCGCTCCACGGTGGGTCATAGTCGAAATGTCTTCTTTCAACTTAAATACACTGTACGTCTCAACGGATCGGATTTCAGAGGACGGGCTCATTCTGTTGTGGAGTCGCGAGTCTGACTGAATGAAGACTGTGGTTAGATAAAGATTGTGCGAAACTCGTGGAACGACATGTGCGCAACACTGAAGGTGAGTCTGTACCGAAGCGCACAGTCTGTAATATGGTGTGAGTCTCCTCAGTGCGATAAGAAACAAATGAGTAACGCAACATAAATTTTTCTCAGTGTTGACGTTAAGGAAAGCGAGTTTCTATGTATACGAATAAAAAGACAAAACGAACTATAGTCGTTGCGCTTCTAGGAATGTCATAACCGTAATGCTGGATGTCCGTTTCAGAAACGAGCTCAATGGATCTGACTTCAGGGTTTGGACTCACCCCATTGCGAGATCGCAATTCGGATTGATTCTAGACAGCAAGAAGATAAGAGGTTAGGAAAAGAGGTTGTGTGAAAATCGGAGAAGGACACGCCTGCCACATACCTTACCAAAATTCAGACGGGTTGTGTTTCTAGCCCAAGACAACGAGAGTTCACACCTCAAACGCGACCAAGTAGAAGATTAGGACAGACAAACGAAGAGAATAGTCACCGAGTCAAAATTCTGACCTGGTTAACCAGGTCGATTATAGAGTCAAGACGGTCGATACAGACTTCATATATTATGCTTGTCACAACACGTGGCTCAGAGAACTGATTTGAAGTGCAGGGTCGGATCCCTCGAGCATAGGTCGGAAAGAGGGTCCACATGCAAATAGTGAAGAGGATCCCGTCGGTATCTTCCGAAGTAGAATGTACTAACTCTGTTGGCTGAAAACTGCCTTAGCAGACCCTGGGTAAAAGACCTTACTCAACTTACTGTTGCATGATCAATGTATTGTGAGACCGGAAATCCTACCCACGGAAATGGAGCAAGATATGTGCCCACGTGTGATAGTGGAAAGATGCATTGTCATTGGACAACGCATATTTTCACTATCACACGTGCCTAAGAAAGACGCACAGACTAGTCATAAGACTTCTCTGACCCAGGATCTCGGATAACGACCGGTGTATCATATCAATGGCTATAATTCAATTGAGCTATAGAGCTATGAATCTATGAGATGCAGAATGATAGGGAAGAGAAAGCTACAGTCAAAGGTGTAGCTACGATGGCACACAAAAGGCACGGCTGTTGCTGGTTAAGAAGCTAACACTGTTCTAATAAAAGGCCATCTTCAGGACACTTCCCACCCGGCGATCGCAGAAGAGTCAGAGTTGGATCTCAAGACAAAACTGTATAGTGTTGCCACTCTTAACAAAGCGGTCAACCCCAAACCTTCCTTGGTGGGAACGGTCTACATTGGCAAAGACAGTGCGATTCTGCCATTTTACGTCGGAAGCAGACTGGGCCAGTGATCAAGAGGGGGGCTCCGGACGTAAAACTGGGTTGAAGTCACTCCCGACCCGCAAAAGTTACAGTGGGACCCCGATCGCCAAATGCATTTTCTTTCCATTTGGATTGAGGGAAAAGCGTGCCCAACATGAGCTGAGTGGCCTTTAAAGTCCCTTGCTGCTATCTTCGTCAGAATGTCTTTTGACATCTATAGAGCGGATTTCAGCAAGAACAATGTGCTAAGAATGCATTCAGCATACAATTAAGAGTTAAAGATACAGACAGATAGAGAGACAAATTGACAGACAGAGACAGAAAACAAAGGGAAAAAATGGTAAACAAGATATAGACTCGATTCTCTTATTATTATAATTCTTTCCATTAGACCATATTCAGAGTTACAAACACTGCACTCATAATAAATACGATGAATAAGTAAATGAGCAGTAAAACATGGCGTCTGTGGCGGTTGATTGTGGCATCGAAGGCGCCTGTAAGTCGAAGAAGATCGCGACACCTGGCGAATAGTCATCGCGCATCTGCAGTTGTCCTGCCGTCTATTCGCCAGTCTGTGGACAATAGGGAGAGACATACAGCAAGGCAATGCAAAATGCAGGCACACAATCTGATAGTAAAGGGGTTTAATATTCGTACGTAAACTACCTTCAGGTAGTAGTCGGATAAATCGTGCAAAAACTTTGTGATGGCATTAGGCGGCCGATGGACCTTGTGACGCAACAGAGCAACAACAATAACATTTTCCATCTGCTCCGATGAGCAGCTTTCATCAGTTGCCGCAGACTCTTCAAACAGCGAGCAGATGTAGAGTCTCCCTATGAGATAAAATGTCCTTGATTCGTCGAAATGTGAACTCATCTGCTTATGACGTTGTACAGAGTCGACGCTTTTCAGACAGCCAAAAATCGATTGTCTTTCATTGTCGATTATGATGTCCTTAGAGGGCAGCTCTGGAACAGTAGCGAAACGGATGGTATGAATTGATGAGTTCAATAGGTGAAATTACCTGCAATTTGCGACCAAGGACGTCAAACACGTCATCTAGTTCTGCATTTAGCGGCACTGCAGCTGAACCCGAACACTGCTGACAAACAAGTCGATCGACGGTAGAGAAACTTATGATCGTCGTAGAACATGGCAGTGGATAGTGACGCTGGTCAATAGGCATTGATTACTGTGATGAACGGTTAGGTAGGCGTAATGCGGATGAGTTGCTATTCAAATAACGACTGATTATTGTGGAAGCAAGTGGATCGGGCTTTATGACAGCAACCCTAAGGTGGATAATTGCCATTCCGTTTCCAGGCAGATGGTTAGCAGCAGGTTTTCTGTAGGCATGAGTAGCAGAAAGCCCAACTGGAGCAACATAATTTATATTGGCATCAGCTGTATTTTAATTGAACTGAGTTTAGATAGACCAGGTCTAAAGCGCGTACATCCAGCGAAGAATATTGTACATATTAAGGTCGTGAATCTATGCGGACTTTCTGATGGCATAAAAGCATCGAAACATATTGTTGGCGATGTAATGTATTTCTGAGGACCTGTGTTAATCTTTATTTATGAGTTCTAGGCCTATATACAAATATTTTCAGGAATCTTTCTTTATTCACGACACCGAGAAAATAAATGAATAATAGATGAATCTGTAGGTGCAGTGCCATCAAAACTAAACAAACTGCAATGGAAGGAAATGTTGAGTTGTTTTATTGTGAAGCAATGTGAAGGTGTTGGACAATGGTCCGTGTGAAGAAGCGCATAAGTTTCACCCTAAAAGATCAGTTAGGTGCGTCTGCAACACATCTCTGCTGAGAGTCTGTGGAAACGATGGAGTCACATACGACAATCCAGATTGCGCTAAACGATGCGGGTACAGTGATACTCTTCATTTAATCTATTTTTCATACATCATTCATTTATGTTGATTTGTATTTGTTTGATTATTTACAGGTTTCTAATCTATGCCTACAAGATATTATCTAATTTGCTTGCTTGGTCTATTTATGTTTGTTTATTTTGTTATTTTATGTTTTTGTTAATATTTATTTTGTTACTTGGCTGAGGAACATGAGCAGAAATTTACTGTTTGCCTATTTATAAAGTCTCTTTGCTTAGTGATAGTCGTTCGGTAGGTTGGTTTAGAACTTCATAGATTTATCTGTCGTTCTAGTGTTCTGAATTAATAATAGCTATAGTGTTTTGTGATTGGCTCGAGCTGATGACACATTAATCACCCTACACGGTTGAGTGACACTAACGGCCTTTTCATGAGAACGTGTTTTGTGGGAATTAAAGAATTGATGACCGTAGTATTCGTAACAACGCTATGAATTGAGACAAGGGGTTTAGGTACATATTATTTTACTGCCTCTCTTCAGTGCTGATGATTCCAATGAAGATGGAAGTGACTAAGTTGATGATCATGATGACCATCATCATAGGCATGATGATGATGAATCAAAATGTGGTGACGATTATGGGTGATGATGTTTATGACAAATGATGATGTTGTTGTGGTTGCTGTTGTTGTTGTTGATGAAGATGAAGATGATGATTATCATTGTTGAAATGATGATGATGCGGTCGTTACTGGTGAACACGCTGAAAAGATGAAATGATCATAATAAGAAGAAAGTAAACGCTATAATGTCTATGATCATAATAACAATGAAACAGATATTAATAATAATTATGATGATGATGATGCAGAAAAGTGACTGACTATATGATCGGTGACTGTAAATATCTCTGCGCGTGTAACAAGAAGTACGACCCGTCTGTCACGTCATCACTCGCACTAAGTACATCAACCACTGTTTCGCCAGATGCCTGTAAGTTTGCATTGATCTTTATGCATACTAAGTGATTTAATGCCATAATAGCAAGCGTTACTAATAAACGTCAAAAATATCATTATAAAAGGGTTCCATTGTAATCAGACCAACGACAACAAACAGAGACAGAATATACTTACTTACTTACTTAGATTGGATCATCGAAGGACGATTTGAGTTTTTTAAAGTAGTTTTACAAACTGAAATCTCATTTTGTATTGAATCTCTTTCTTTGTCGACTGTTGTAACTCATCGACTTTTCACTGGTATCAGCTAAATATAGATTTAACGCATAATTACTCAGTTTTAGTCTGTCTATTTGTGAGACTAATTAACTGTTTTCCTCTTGTGGAATTGCAGAGTAGTGGACTCGACACTGCTAGAGTCGTGTTAAGGTGAAAATGCCTAAAAGATCCGGAAGAAATGCTTGCGGCAAAGCTCGATCTGCTAATAATATTAGGTCTTTCCGTAATTTTTCTATCTACATCATCAGTGATCCTATATGAAAACGGTTATTCAAAACTTAATATATTAAGACAGTTTCTAAAAGTTTTTGTCATTTTGCTTAATTGTATTTTTAATGACATGACGGAGTATCGTTATGTACATACTAGAGCTGGCTTGGTAAAGACAAGGGATTAACTAAACGTCATCACCTTGGCTGATCATGAATCTAGAAACATGCGTATACATTAGGCGCTGAAACTACATTAACACCATCAAATAACATGCTCAAAACATTCGCACAGCCAAATAAAGATACATTACACACATGCACGCACGCACACACAGGTAACGTAATCCTTTTATAGATATCGCTTCAATATATCGAAAGGAAACCCAGTGCAATACAGGAGAACCTCGATGTTGACCTGAAATATTAAGTGAAGAGTTAGCCAACGAAAAGGCTATATAAGAACATAACGACTGCGAACCTTAGCAGTCGTAGTTCTTTTGATTCGTGCTCAACTGTATAGATTTTATTATGCTACTTGGATGAAATATATATAATTATGTTTGATAATTATTATTTGAATGTCATCATCAATGAACCGACCAGCATCTTAAGGCGTAACAGTAAGTTAAACTAAGGGAAAGACTGCTTACAGTGTGTAGATAAACATGGGCAACAAGAACTCAGTAAAAAGAAATTTGAATTAACGGTCCGCGTCGATCATTTGGGTAGATCTCTTTGCTAACAAAAGAATTTCCTTGAAGGTTCGGAGATTCTGCAGTTAAGGAAATCTGTCGGAGAGGTCAGAATTACGTTTTCGAATCGAGGTGGACTGCTGTAATGTTGCTGTCGAGTAAGTGTGGTTTGCATCATTTGAAGATCGTTCATGAAATCGACGCTAACAGTCAGCGCGTCGGTAACTGTGCGTGAACAATAACAACACAGGCCTAAGGAACAAGTCCTGTCGAGGTTTAATTCGCCTCTCGATGAAATTGTTCTGAATCGGAACAACTATGAAGTTGGCGCCTCTTTGGAGAAGTTGAGTTAAGGAAGACGTGGCCGGTGATCAACAGAAGATCTTAACGGAGAATTGTGTTTGTATGAGGCGAAGGATCGTGCAATGAACTCTTTTTGACTTTCGATGGAAGAATTGCATAGAATGACAAGTTGTGCGACGTTGAGTCGTCTGGAAGAAACCTTCGCTAAATCCTACAGGACATCCAGGGGAAGGTAGTTTAACATTGTGGTATACGGTACACCAGATTGCCTTGTAATGAGGAGACTACGGGCTCGAGCCTTCCGTGAAATGGTTATTGTGTAAAGACCTTGACCAGAAGTCTTTCACTCAGCGCCATCGAATGATACTTGATTATGAGGTAGTGGCGCTTAATAAATATGTAATAATAATGATAATAATCAGATAATAATTACAATTATAATTTTAAGTTGGTTTAAGTATAAGTCTTAGGAATGTTGGATTTTATTTATTTATTTATCAGACATTTATATAGCGCCCCTTCAAGATATCTACTCAGAGGCGCTCTCTGCGTTAGATGTTAAAACAATGTCGTTAAGACCGAATGTGTTATGTAAGAAAACAATGCACAGTAAGATTGATTGAATATTGTCACTAAAGAACCGTCTTGATGGATGTTTGAGTGTAAATTTGTAGATTTTGTTGTTTGGCATCAAACATAAAATATTTCATATAAACCATCATTCACAACTGTCTGCAAACAAATTTGAATTGGACCAAAACCTTGGGTCTTTGCCCGGCGACGATTAAAAGGTTAGGGATATTCGTCGACATAGTCAGATGTAACGTTGCGTACAAAGAGTTTCAGTAGCCACCAGCTGACCACGAAACAGCAATACTGCAACATCACATCTAAGCCTGTAAGTACTTGTGCGTTGTCTGGCCAGGTACCCAAGGTCCTAGTTTCATGGTCAGTTGTTGGTCAGTTGACAGCAATTGAAGTCAGTGACCAGTTCGTGGTCAATCTGTGTACAGTGAAATTTAGAGGTCAGTGGGCGGCTGTTGAAAGTCAGTGGGCAGTTGGTGGTCAGCTGAGAACTGAGAGACCATAGGAATAGAGGGAACGTTTTCGTCGACGACTCTTTGAGGGTCAATCGTTAAGGGAGGCGGAGAGAGAATTAATCAGCTCGACCTCTGATCAACCGCTCACATCACGTCCTCCTCCTACTCTTCCTTCTCATCATCGTCCATCTTCCTATTCCTCCATTCCTCCTCCTTCCTCCATCCTCCTCAGCCAATGCCTACGGCTCTTTGTTTACCTCTTATTCGCCCTCAGCCGACTCACCCTTGACGCTTTCATCTTCTTATTCCACCTCCTCCTCCTTTCCTCCCTGTCCCCTCCTCCTCTTCTTCCTCCTCTTCTTCTTCCTTCTCCGTCCTCCTTCTCCTTCTCCTCCTCTTTCTCCTTTCTTCTTTTCCTCCTTCTCCTCCTCCTCCTTCTCTTCCTGCTCCTTCTCCTCTTTTATCCGCTGTTTCTACTTCTTTTCTTTCTCCTCTTCAACACACTCTTGGCATTTTCATCTCCTGTTCCTCCTCCTCCTCCTCCTCCTCCTCTTTCTCCTCTCCCTTCTTCTCCTCTTCCTCCCTTACCCCTTCTTCTCACCTTCTTTCCTCTCCTTTTTACTCGTCCTCAACCCACGCTTGACACTTTCATCTTCTTATTCCTCCTGCTCCTCCTGTTCCGCCTCCTCCTGTTCCTCCTCTTCCTCCTTCTCTCAATCCTCCTCCTCCTCCTTGGTCGTAAGATTCTGCTATTGCCTGGATCAATTTCTCGTCCTGCAGCATCAATTTCTCGTCCTGCGCATTCGTGAAGTCGCCGTCTCCGAAAACCAACAAGAGATATCCTGAAGCAAACAGAGACACAGAGATACAGAGATACAGAGACACAGAGACACAGAGATACAGAGATACGCACAGTCTTGTTGTCCTCGAGACCAAGGTCTTGGTCTCGAGTGCACTCGAGTTCATTTTTAAAAGTCTTGGTCTTGGTCTTGGTCTTGAGGTTCAAGGTCTTGGTCTTGGTCTTGGTCTTGAGGTTCAAGGTCTTGGTCTTGGTCTTGGTCTTGAGGTTCAAAGTCTTGGTCTTGGTCTCGCAAGACCAAGACCAAGACCGGCTGTTAATATGAACAGTCATTTAACAGAACTCGAGAATTCTGTATCAAGCCTGCTTGCATCATACGACCAATATCTATGGATGGATACAAGTCATGTTGGTCAGGAAAACCCATTGGCAGCAGCAACAGTTATTCTGTATCAGATGGTATGATAAACCATGGGAAGATTTCAAAAGGACTCACTATCTGTACATTTACATCCAGTGCTTGAAAAGCTACTCTGTGTGTGTTAGCGACTTCAGCACCTGTAGAACGTATTTATTCACATGGTGGAATTTTTATGAGGCCCACCAGGCACATCTTGGTCAGAAAATTCTGAGCGAATTGGTTTTTATAAAATACAAAAGGCATTTAGTATAAGAGTTTGCATGAAGGACTTTTGAATGCAAATTCGGATTTCTCTGCAGTTTGCATTTAAAGTTAATTTGCTTGAATAAAATAAAAGACTCATGTTTTCATTAAAATAGCGAATATTCCGACTTGACAATTTTTAGAAGCCTTGACCTGATTTCGATTTTTTTGGGTCTTGGTCTTGGTCTTGGTCTTGAGGTTCAAGGTCTTGGTCTTGGTCTTGGTCTCGAGGTTCAAGGTCTTGGTCTTGGTCTTGGTCTCGAGGTTCAAGGTCTTGGTCTTGGTCTTGGTCTCGAGGTTCAAGGTCTTGGTCTTGGTCTTGGTCTTGAGGTTTAAGGTCTTGACAACAAGACTGGATACGCAGACAGACACGTTAAAAGATACGAAAAGCAAAAAAATATAATAAGCTAACAGAGACATTGTCAGTTAGAGACGACGATGCACGGAAGCAAACATGCAGACAGACAGAAAGACGGACAGACAGAGACAAATGGACCCAGAAACCGAAGGACGGAAAAGGTGAGGGAGAAATCAGAGCACCTCGGATGAGAAATGAGGCTTTATATTAAACTAGAATGACCGGCAAAGTCAGCAGATGCGCCATCCGAGAGACATAACGTCCACATACAACACTCATATTTCTCGCATTTGCCTTCTACGTATCCGTCTCAGTTTGTCTGTCAGTCTGTCTCACTGACTCACTGTCTCTCTGTCTCTTTATGCCTCTCGCTGGCTATTACTTTTTGCTTTATCACTGTCATACTTCTCTTTGATGCATTCTCCTCTATCTGTCTTTCTGTCTGTTTGTCCGTCTGTCTGTCTGCATGTCTGTCTGTCTGTCAGTCTGTCTCACTGATTCACTGTCTCTCTGTCTCTTTATGCCTCTCACTGGCTATTACTTTTTGCTTTATCACTGTCATACTTCTCTTTGATGCATTCTCCTCTATCTGTCTTTCTGTCTGTTTGTCCGTCTGTCTGTCTGCATGTCTGTCTGTCTGTCAGTCTGTCTCACTGACTCACTGTCTCTCTGTCTCTTTATGCCTCTCACTGGCTATTACTTTTTGCTTTATCACTGTCATACTTCTCTTTGATGCATTCTCCTCTATCTGTCTTTCTGTCTGTTTGTCCGTCTGTCTGTCTGCATGTCTGTCTGTCTGCATGTCTGTCTGTCTGTCAGTCTGTCTCACTGACTCACTGTCTCTCTGTCTCTTTATGCCTCTCACTGGCTATTACTTTTTGCTTTATCACTGTCATACTTCTCTTTGATGCATTCTCCTCTATCTGTGTGTGTGCGTGTATTTCTGTCTCTCTTTCTGTTTGTCCGTGTCGTGGTCTACGCGGGTGCATGCATCAAGGGAAGAAAACCGACGCGTCAACAAGCTTGTTTACAACGCACGGAAAATTCTGCAGCAAGCTGTCAACATTAATTCGGTGCATGCAACAAGGATATACGTGTTCAGTAGGACTTTCCAGGGAAAAGTACAGTGACGTCACAGAACGTTCTGGAATCCGGGAGAACTCTATATAAGATAGACCTGATGTACATTAAGGGCCTTTTGACGAAGATTTGTAAACGTTGAAACATTGATCGTATAACGTTCAATCGAGACCAGCCAACCTGTGTGCTGTCTACGATTGTGATATTTGATAGACGAGTTGACTTACTCTACACTTAATCGACTTTATTTTTAAATAAAGATCTTTTAATAGTTCCTTCGTTGGTTCGTCGTTGCGATCGAAGGAGTCGACCGCGACATTATTGGTGTCAGAAGTGGGATCATCGGTGTTGGATCCGGTGAAGAAGACGCGAGCCGACGGAGGAAGGAGTCAACCCGGAGGATCAAGAGACGGTCTGTTCCAGACAGCGAGCGGATCGAGACGCCTTTCTACCGTGGGAGACGGGTGAATCGGCATACGACAGTCGGACGGACGAAGTGCGTCGTTCGGCTGAGACAGCAGAAGACAGCAGTCAACATACGGGTAAGATCCTAGGTGTTGTCGTGGCTGAGAAGGAGAAAAGAGAGTGGAGTTCCAGCCGAGTGGGAGGCAGCCATTATTTCTCTTTCAATATCTGCTGATTATTTCTTTGAAATTTGATCCATTGTTGTGATCGAGGCCAGACTTGCGTGAGCTTGTATAGTTTTTGCGTACTTGGCGAGTGTACTTCTTTGGATACTGAATAGTTGCACTTTGGGTTGTGGAATTTTCCTTTTGTGTGGCGGGTTTGCCGCGTGGTGTCTGTTTTTTTGTTGTTGTTGACTGACTGTTTGTAAAAATGGAAGCGTTGACAACAGAGATGCAAGCGAATATTCGCAAAATGTCGTCTGAGCGCCTTAGGGTGTATCTTATGAAGGCAGGAAGGGACGAAGATGATGTTATGTCATGGGATCGAAATCAATTAATGGAAGAATGGGCCATGGAGATTGGAAAAGAGGAAGAGGAATTTAAGGGTAGTCCAATATCTCCAACAGGAGTGGATTACGAGCTGCAGAAGCGCCGTCTGGAGTTCGAAATCCGTAAATATGAAGAACAAAGGGAGGACCGGAAGGAGAAGGAAGAAAGGGAGGAAAAGAGGAGAGAGGAAGAAAAGAAGGAACGGAAGGAGAAGGAAGAAAGAGAAAGGGAGGAACGGAAGGAGAAGGAAGAAAGGGAGGAAAAGAGGAGAGAGGAAGAAAAGAACGAACGGAAAGAGAAAGAAGAAAGAGAAAAGAAGGAACGGAAAGAGAAAGAAGAAAGGGAGAGGAAGGAAAAGCAGGAAGAACGAAATGTTAGAGATTCTTTAGCAAGTCGTACTAAGCGTTATAGTGATGCCCTTAAGAATATTCTTTGGAAATTTCCTTCCGACCCTATAGAAATTCCAGGTTTCTTTGATCACTTGGATGGTTTGTTTAATGTGTATGAGGTGGATGAAGATGTTAGAGCAAAATTATTGCTAGCCATTTTAAGTGAAAGAGCTAAGGCATTAACCATGCGCCTTACTGAGGCACAGCTCCATGACTACAAATTCCTGAAGGAGTTTTTGCTAAGGGAGTTTAAGATAAGCCCTTCAAATCTTAGAGCCCGATTTTGGTCGTTGCACAAAGCATCGGACGAATCATTTACGATCTATTCATCCAAATTGCGTGTGGCTCTTATGTATTATTTGAAAAGTAGAAAGATAACTGATGAGTTTGATAAACTTGTAAGTTTATTGGTTGCGGATCGGCTTAAGGAGTCCTTGTCGAAGGCTTGTTTAGATTATATCTTGGCCCAAGAAAAAGAGGAGTGGTTGAGCTGTGAAGACATAGCTAATGCGGCTGACATTTATGTAGCGTCGCATGATGGTGGGAATGACTTAGTATGCCGTAGTCATCCGACACCGAAGTATAACAATTGGATGAGAGGTCAACCACATGTTCAAGTCAATAACCAGACAGCTCAACCCAAGTCTCCCAAACCGGAAATAAGGGGTGAAGCCAAGATAGGTGCGAGGGTGTCTCAGGAGGAGGCCAAGGTAAAGGGTCTCTGTTTCCTATGTCATCAGAAGGGTCATAGGGCAAGGGAGTGCCAGACCAAACCAAGTTCTAAAAAGGTGAGTACTTGTATATTTGGGAACCCAACTGAAGAAGTGATCGACTCATGTGTTGAGAAGGTCAACGTGTTGCATGAGATACCTGAACAAGTAAAGCAAGGGAATTTATTGGATAATTCTAAACCAATAGGGTTGGAAACTGCTGTAAGGGTATATGAGAATAGTACTGATGGATTACACGAGAGGTCGTATATCAATGTACAGATTGAAGATCTCCCTTCTCAGCCAGCATTATCTGATTCAGGAGCAGAAATTTGTTGTATTGATAAGAAATTAATTGAGTCACTAAACTTACCCGTGATTAAACGGATTAATATAATTGGTTTTCAGGGAGAAGGATGTAAGGCAGATGTAGTATACCTACAAATGAAATTAGCTAATTCAATGGAAGGAACGACGAACATTGCGCCATCTTTGTGCGTCATGTTCGCTGTAGTCCCTGAACTAAATGAACGGGTTATTTTGACACCCCATGTTGTGGACCTATTAAGGGATAGTTCACAATATGTAGTGATGGTAGCTGGCGTAGATCGATGTGTACAAATAAATAAAGGGGCAGAAGAAGATAACTTAGAAGTTAACAGCAACGAATCCTTGCCGTCAGAAGTGAATGAATATTCTCAGGAGCAACTAGTTGATGATTCAGATAATTTTCTTGATGTTGAGTCAACAGAGTTCAAGTCTGATGAGGGAGTAGCGAATAATGATACTTTATTGCGTGAGCAACAGAATTGTCACAGTCTTATACCTTGCTGGCAACAAGCGAGACAGAATAAAAATAATTTCTTTATAGATAATCACCTCCTGTACCACAAAGGGGAAATTATGGGACATAAGGTTAATCAATTATGTTTACCGGAAGATAGAATCGAGGTTGTCTTGCGAGTAGCACACGATGCCCCATGTGCTGGGCACATGGCTTTTAAGGCAACGAGAGCCAGGATCAAATTAAACTTTTGGTTTCCAAGAATGGATGAGAGGATTCGCGAATATTGTGCGTCTTGTCAAATTTGTCAACTAAGAACTCCAGTTAAAGTGGCAGATCGAGTCCCGATCACTCCTATTCCGAGGGCGGATGAACTCTGTTTTAACCATCTAAATATGGATTGTATTGGCCCTATGGTAGTGACTGGAGAATCCAACAAATCGAAACCCCAGTACAATTATGCTCTGGTTCTGGTGGACAAATTTTCTCGTTGGCCGATGGCGTATCCTCTTAGATCGCTGAATGCAAAGGGAGTTTGTGAAGCTCTGTTGCAAGTTTTTACAACTTTTTCTATTCCAAGGATCATCAGTTCTGATTGTGGTACCAACTTTACCAGTCGTTTGACGAAAGAATTCTTGCGGCGAATGGGTTGTAGTCCCAGATTTAATACCCCTGGACATCCTGAGGCAGCTGGATTGGTTGAAAGATGCAACCAAAGCTTGAAAACCATGATCTTTAAGCTTGCTCAATCTGATCCTCGTGGATGGCACCAATTGTTACCGTTTGTTCTGTGGAGCCTTAGAGAAAAACCTTCAGGCACGACTCATATTTCGCCATTCACTATGGTTTATGGAACTCTTCCTCGGGGTCCACTTAGTGTGTTGAAGGAATCGTGGGCTGGCGAACGAAAAGTACCTCTTAACTTAGGTAAATCACCCGAAGAGTATCTCCAATCACTGAAGGAAAACCTCGAATTCGCGAAAGTTTATGCAGATTACTATAGTGATATAGAAACAAAGCGGTATGCAGATTATTATAACTTGCGTAGTACTGACAGAAAATACGAAGTTGGAGATAAAGTAGCAGTATTAGCACCAGATTTTGGTAGTTCTAAATTTTATAGTCGATGGCAAGGACCTGCTACCGTAGTCAAGGTTAAATCCCCATATTCTTATATAGTAGAAATAGAGGGAAAACAAAGACATTTACACGCAAATAAGATCAAGCGATACCATGAACGACTCGAACAAGAGATGATCAATAGCTGTTCAGTAATTGTTGATCAAGATGAAGAATTTGGTATAGTAGGGTCAGGTTGTATTGAACCTGATCCAGGTAAGATCGCTACGATCAATGATATCCATCCTCCAACAACAAAGAAAGAAGTTAGAAAGGTTATGGGTTTTTTCAGTTACTTTCGAAATTTTATACCTGCTTTAGCTGGAAAAGCACGGGTAATAACTGATTTGACACGAGATAACATACCTACGAAGGTGCCTTGGGAGCAAAAGCATCAAGAAGCACTAGATAAGTTAAAGGATGATCTCAGTAAAGCTACACAGTTGCATACCATTGATTTCACTAAGGAATTTGGTTTAAGTGTTGACGCAAGTGCCACCGCGGTCGGGTGTTGCTTGTTTCAGTGGACCGAAGAAGGTCAAGAAAAACCAATTGCTTTTGCTAGTCTTAAACTTACAGATACACAGATGCATTGGTCTACAATTGAGAGAGAGGCTTTCGCAGTAATTTGGGCACTTAAACGATTCAAGTCATGGATATTCTTATCAAAGATAATCATTTATTCAGATCATAATCCTTTGTCTTATCTCACAGATGCAAGCCCTAAGAGTGCGAAACTGACTCGTTGGGCGTTAGCATTGCAAGAGTTTAACGTGGACTTTCGATATCGTCCTGGACGTCAGAACACGGTGGCTGATTTCCTCTCTCGGTTGTGACTCGGATGGTGAAGGGGGGAAATGGCCCGACACACAAGGATCGAGCCCGCAAATTGTATAGATAAATTGACTAACTGATGTGTTTTGTTTTGTTTGTGTATGCTGTGTCGAGATGGAGTCTGGAGGCCCGGCTTGATCGTGATGACCCGTTCGGGATGGTGCTGAAGACGTGTCATCATCTGAGGGCGGAGGGAATGTCGTGGTCTACGCGGGTGCATGCATCAAGGGAAGAAAACCGACGCGTCAACAAGCTTGTTTACAACGCACGGAAAATTCTGCAGCAAGCTGTCAACATTAATTCGGTGCATGCAACAAGGATATACGTGTTCAGTAGGACTTTCCAGGGAAAAGTACAGTGACGTCACAGAACGTTCTGGAATCCGGGAGAACTCTATATAAGATAGACCTGATGTACATTAAGGGCCTTTTGACGAAGATTTGTAAACGTTGAAACATTGATCGTATAACGTTCAATCGAGACCAGCCAACCTGTGTGCTGTCTACGATTGTGATATTTGATAGACGAGTTGACTTACTCTACACTTAATCGACTTTATTTTTAAATAAAGATCTTTTAATAGTTCCTTCGTTGGTTCGTCGTTGCGATCGAAGGAGTCGACCGCGACAGTCCGTCTGTCTGTAATGTTGCTAGGTCGACCGGATATTGGGATGTTGAACCAACGGCTGGAACGACGACTCGGTTGCAGAAACGTTTATGCGCGCTACACACGTCAAGTCCAGCATGGCATGATTCTCCTTTTACAGGCTAATCCCGATCCGTAATAAGGTTAACATCCAGAAGGTCAGTCCACTGAGATCGAGAGAGACAGCCTAGAGTGGAGAAGCAATCTGTAAAAGATAGAGAACGAAATGACTAAATCGACTGAGCAGAAAGAAAAGGCACATTAAGGGAATTCCAAAATCATTCCTTCTTTGGCCATAATCCCAGCGCAAGAACGAGAGCTCACGAAAGTTTCTATGTAAGAGGATCGCATGTTTGGCAAAGCGAAATGTTCGGCGACCAGATTACTCGGTTGCTTTGGATGCTCGGGTCAAACATAGGCATATGATTATGTCTTCAGGTTATTGCATTTGTTTGTCTGTCTGTATGTCTCTTTATCTATGTGCGTCTCTGTCTCTACCCAAATCTAGATTATACTAAGCCATCCATCCATCCATCCATCCATCCATCCATCCATCCATCCATGCATCCATCCATCCATCCATCCATCCATCCATCCATCCATCCATCCATCCATCCATCCATCCATCCATCCATCCATCCATCCATCCATCCATCCGTCCATCTATCTATCTATCTATATATATATATCTATCTATCTATCTATCTATCTATCTATCTATCTATCTATCTATCTATCTATCTATCTATCTATCTATCTATCTATCTATCTATCTATCTATCTATCTATCTATCTATCTACCTATCATCTATCTATCTATCTATCTATCTACCTACCTACCTACAAGAAGGCGAACAACTGTATGCAGAACATGTTGTAAGGGCTCATTACGTAGAGTTGATAACATTTCCCTTTCGCTGGTTTGATCATGCCTGGACTATTGCAATCAATGATCACTCTCTGTCATCGCCAGTAAGCAGTTGCTCCGAAAAGCATATGGCCTCTGGGTTTGTTCCGTGTTGATTAGCGCTGCTTGATCTGACGACGTGAAAGTGCAACAGGACGTATCCATGACCACTGTGGCAATGATGAGACTGTGGTCAGAGATGCAGCCAGCGTCACTGACCACAACATTCCATGCCTCGCATGCAAAATCAGAGACATATCTATATCATGTAGTAGGTCCACGTACAACGTCGATGTTGACTTGATGATTCTGTAATGCTGTTATTGTAATACCAAAGGCGAAAATCGATGGTTACTCCCGGCGAAACTCTACTAGTCATCAAAGCACACGTATACTTTGAACGGTCTTCAGTACGTGAGCATAAGCATGTCAACAAGTTGCGGATATTGGGAGAGCCTCTGCAAAACGCGTCCTCTCCTAGCTACATTCAATACTTCCTATGGCAAAGTTTTGTAAAATGGTAAGAGAAAGAGAAAAAGAGAAAGAGAGAGTGATAGAGCGAGCGAGAGAGAGAGAGAGAGGGAGGGAGGGAAGGGAGGGAGGGAGACAGACAGGCAGAGACAGAGAGAGATAGTGACAGGGAAGAGATAACTACGGCATCTAAGAGGATGCATCTTATCACCATACCTATCTAACTTAGTATTAGAAGCAGTAGTGACACTCAGCCTAAGCAACTGTGAGGCAGGAATCGAATTAAATGAAGGGTTGGTGAAAAAATCTCTGCGATCTGTGACCTCCTCGCTAGAAGAGGAACAGAACTATAGGCCTATTACAACACAGATTGATTGAACAAATAGAAGTTTTTCGGCCTGACGACCAACGCAGACAAACCTACATGTAAAACAATGGTTGTTGAAAAAAAACAAAGAAACACCAATTGCTATCAGCACCTAAGAAGAAGCTACTGAGTCAATAGAACAATTCGTCAATCTTGCAGGGCATCTTAGTGAAAAAGACATGCAAAGCTGAATTGGATGCACCGCACAAGGATTTTGAAAAATGAACAAAATATGGAGAAGAAAAATAACAAAGAAACCGAGACTAACATGTAAGAGACGATGATGCATTCATTATCATGTACAGATCAGAATGCTGGACAATGCGAAAGCAAGATGAGGAAAGAATTCTCACAGTAGAAATAAGTTTAAAGTTGCAGGTATTTCAAAACTACATAAAATTTGAATGATGACATTCGGTGCCCAGACAAATCTGCTAGATGAAGTCGTCCAGGGAAGACTTCAAAAATTTGGAAATGTGAAGAGAATGCCACCTGACTGAATTTCACACACTGCACTACGTGCACGATTCGAAGAAAAGAGAAACAAAGGGAGACAAAGAATGAGGGATAGAAACAATATTATACATGTAGCAACACCTGGATTAACAGTACTCTGAGAGAAGCACTGGATTTGACATATGACGGATGACAATGGAGATCATTTCTTCGTACCCATCGACACCAAATGACTGGCGTCAGGATCGATGATGATGATAGTGATGATGATAATGATACAGGCTTACATATAACTCGCTCACGCTCTTTTTCTGTGTACGATATATTAACGTGTTTCGTGTGTTTCGTGTGTTTTCTGATTTTCCTTCGTCGTTCTTATCAGTCGCTCTCTCGCGTGTATCCATGTTTTTCTCTTTGTCAGTCTGCCTAGATCTGAGTCTTTTTTCTCGCATCATATGAAAATTCTCTGCTTATAAGCCGCGTCACCAATCCCGCAGGGTACCAGCGCCAGTATTTGATCTATGCACACGTAGAATATACAAATGTAAGGCAGTGCTTCAAATCAAACATACATAGAAACCGTCAGCACTGTGTGTGACCTGATAGAAGCGAATGCAAACATCACACTCTATAATAAGCGCATGGATGTGATTGGATTTAGTTGGTTGTGGTGTGGGTGACAAAGACCAGAGACTCCTCTGTCGTCGGTTAAGTTAGTTGAGCACCGTCTGCTCGCTGGGCCACACATTGAGTCGCTCGTGTCACTGAATAGAAGCAACATCGTCGAAAATTGTTTCCTCAACCGAAAACGTAGGACAACGATATTAATTTATGACACAGCGATATGGACAGAAACACATAAGCACACTTAGAGAGACAAACACAGCCGATGACAATGAGATGTAAAGACACAAAGACAGAGAGGAAAATGCGAAAGTGATGCATGTGGTCTTCTCTATCCCGTTTCTTCCCTCTCTATCACTCTCTCTCTCCCACCTGTATCTCTATCTGCCTCTACCTCTCTTCCTTTATCTCTTTCTCGCTGTATCTTTCTATCTCTACCTCTCCTCTATCTTCTTATCTTTAAGTCTCTCAATCCCTATCTCTCCATTTCTATCTCCATCTGTATCGCTGTCTCTATTACTATTTCTCTCTGTCTATTTCTCTATCTCTCTATGCGTTATCTCTTTCTGTCAGCCTGTATGTATCTTGTGCTCGGAGTTTTAATTTTCATGCTCAGAAACAGTCATAATATGTCCAAAAACGCAATAGTCAAACTATATAAATAACAGCAGATGCAGTTCAGGGCCAAAACTAGAATGGATTTTATGCGGCTCCTATTCCTTCTTTTCGAAAACCCTGAACAAAAATTGATCTATCGGGCAATCAGTCCACCTGCTAGAGAGGAAGTCATCTGACTATTGAACACAGGCGCTTTTTAGCTCTTCATTCTGTAATGTCCATATATTTCCGGGATTCATATATGAGCATTTGAGTCGCTAAAATGGATGAGAACATCAGATTACGGCGATTACAGCAGCTACGACGAATTAGACAGCAATGACGAACAATAACCTAATTACCTAAGCTGATGACATTAGTGTCTCTAGATACTAGCCATGCTCTCAAGCATTCCTACATAATAAAATATGGCAGGTATAACTGTCCGATCGATTATTCCAGTCTGAACTACGATCGCTGTTTGAACAATCTACTTCTGGTTACAACGCATATAAAACCAAGTTGCTCATGGCTTAAGGGTGCATGAGATATTTTAATTGGTCCGTATTTCTAAGAGTGTAACGTGGTTTCATTTTTGTGGGATAAGTCCATCTTAACTACGGGAGGGATTTTGCTCTAAAGGCCAATTAGCTTGTTTAATACTCCATCCAGTCAGACAACTTCACCTACTTGGGAGGCGAGATTTTGCCAGGACGCTTTGTTTAAAACCTGGTGTCTTCCGTCATTCAACAAGTTATTCGATTGCGCTTATCTTATCATCTCCATCGCGGCTTGCCTTAAAGCCGCGGTACCTGAAAGCGCCGAGGTCGAGAACTTGAGGTGGTTGCTTCATCTGCGACGCTTCGATCTTTCCTTTCGAAGTTGTTTCCAAGGTGGCCGTCTGTAATTACTCTTGTCAGCGAAGTGCATCGACCGACTCTCGTCCTCTTTCCTTTCCAAACTAATGCGGCATAGTGTTTTGTGCCATGCAATATACAACATTGCTTTGTTGCAGAGTAACTACTTACTTACGCACTTCAACAGCGTGATAGCTCCAGCCGTAAATAAACTATGTCTACAATCTCTTGCAGATTTTCTCATTCTCAGTCACTTGTTTCGTCCTCGCATTGTCTATTCTCATCTAATCATCTCAGAACGGTTATGGCACATCGTGTAATGCAAGTAATTTCAAAAGCAGAATTTAGTAGACCCTACTAATGACAGCGTTTCTAATGACAGTGCTAGCCAATGAATTTTAAATTGTGAAGTTTCGTAAGGTTAGCCTTAGAGATATCAGGAAGAAGAAAGAAGTTGTAGTAGTCAAGACGATTGGAAACTAGGCAGGAGGTTAGCCGGAGACAGAGCCTACCATGGAGTCGTAATTTTGTAATACAGCAACTGGAATTTGTTCCAGCGACACAGCTGCATCTTGTTTAATTACCACACGTCTGATTGTAGGCGAGTGTTGGTCATGTGCAGAATTAGATCCTCATTCTTTGGGATGACAGCCTCCAATCGCTGTCGTTGGAAACATGAACCGAGCAGAATCTCTCTTGCATAACTGCTTGGCTCATTCCTATCTTTATGTTACAAAACTTTAATTTATATTGTATTGTCAAAGATGGTAATGTTGTGCATATATAGGTCGAAGCATGAATGCATGTCTATATATTTTAGGTACTAATTATATGCGTACAAGTCTATATATCTGAATTCGAGGCATCGATGTATCAAGAGGAAGTAATTGCAAAGCCCAGAGGAAAATAGTAAGTCTTGACTAATTATCTAAATGATAGTAACGAGTTGATAAGTTGATAATAGGAGGAGCGCATCAGCAGAAAACACTCTGAATGGTTTGTACTAGATACGATCTAGAATTGCCCTGAATTCCATGTCGCAACAAATCAAGGTCAGTAGACCACAACCGTCTAGGATGGCAAAATTGAGTTCGATATGTATTCAGATATGACGGAAGGATGGTATTCCGTGGCTTAAGGCATTCAATCTTAGGCTTACTTTGCCATTCAACGAGAAACCAGTGAAATTCATGAAGGCGATTAAATGCATCTGAAGAAGAAGAAAATGTAACATGACACAGGTTGATGTCTGGATGTCTGGATGGATAGATGAATGGATGGACAGCGGGTGGATAGATGAATGGATTGCGGTTTGCATGGATAGCGGGTTGAGTGAATGGATAACGGGTTGGATGGATGGATAGCGGGTTGGATGGATGGATGGCGGGTTGGATGGATGAATAATCGGTTGTATAGATGGATGGCGGGTTGGATGGATGAACAGCCGGTTGGATGGATGGATGGATGGATGGATGGATGGATGGATGGATGGATGGATGGATGGATGGATGGATGGATGGATGGATGGATGGATGGATGGATGGATGGATGGATGGATGGATGGATGGATGGATGGATGGATGGATGGATGGATGGATGGATGGATGGATGGATGGATGGATGGATGGATGGATGGATGGATTAATGGATGGATGGATGGATGGATGGATGGATGGATGGATAGCGGATTGGATAGATGGATTACAGGTTGTATGGATGGATAGCGGGTTGGATGGAGGAATAGCGGGTTGGATGGATGGATAGAAGGTTGTAAATACGCATTCATGTTCATATATTATGTACATATATATATATATCTGTCATACATGTATATAGGCATCATATATATTAAGTGAAACATGGCAAGGTTGGTGTGTTGCTATATTATATCGACTATCATAATGTGGGGATATTAAAATAATGATAAGAAGATAATAAAACACTTCCATACAAAATTACCCCTTCGCAGATGATGTCTATAAATAACCGTCGTGTATATAGCGAGATATTGACGCGTGTCATTTCTGACAAGGCGCTGGAAAAGAGAGCGTCGTCATTTTCCCTGGTTAATGGAGATGAGATGCGTCCATGGAACGATGACCTTATCATCCGGCATCATTGCGTTACTTGACCCGTGTTTGATGCGCTCCGTTGCACATGGACTGCTCTCTCCCTAGCAGCAGCAGCAGCAGCAGCAGCGGCCTACGCCCCACGCCGGTCTGTCCTTACATCCTTCTGCCTGGGATGGATGGGATGGAGGGTTTGGTGGGTGGGTGGGTGGACGCAGTTTTTCTGCTCGCCGATCTGTTGCACTTGGTTTCCGAATCCAATTATCGTCCTGCAGAATGAGTTCAGTTATTGGCTCCAGCGTTTCATTCATCCATTCATGCAGGTTGGGCGATGCATGTCCATCTCTTGAATAGTTCACGCTTCGATAGTCATCCATTTTGAACGTTCAGGTAAATTACCAGTGATGTGCGTTTAGTTTGGCCAATTAGCTTCAGTAAATAATAAAAAAAATTAACTGACACGTGTCTTTGCCCCAACAGTGATCTATACGTTCTTCCTAAGTGTTTCCCTGCCAGTCTAACACTATGTGTCTGTTCTTTCAGCCTACACTGCATCAACGTTAGGAAACGGACTCCCAATAGATCTTCGATAGTCTGCTCTTCTTCAGCCTGTTGGTATTCTTGAACTCTTGCACTTTTTAATTACTGAAACCTTTCGTTCAACGCTCAAAACTTAGCTGCAAAAATTGTTTTATCCGGATTCCTTTTGTCTTCCAAAATCAGGTTTCAAGACTATGTCTTGGACTCTCCTACCTAGACCATATCGCAGCTGCTTTTCGCTCTCTACACTGGCTTCCTGTCTATGAGCGTGTCCGCTTCAAGCTGGCACTCCTCATGTACAGAGCAGGTGCAGATCATCTGCGAGTCTAGTTCAATGGCGCTCTTCTCTTCGAGCTGCATCTGCTGAGAAATAAGTTGTTCCGGGTTCACGTCTCGTCTTTGACCGGCGTTCATTCACAGTTGCCGTTCCCTCCATCTGGAACTATCTACCTCCTCATGTCCGCAACTCTTTTACCGAGACTATCTTTCGTTCTAGACTAAAACTTACCTCTTCGTCTACATATATACGGACCTTAATAGTTTCCTGGCTTCGATGTGCACTTCTGAACTTTGTAAGGAGGGCATTATCAAATTACAGTTGTGTTGTATTGTATTGATCTGACTCAGCGCTGGTTATAGCGATGCAGCATTTGTGTAGCGCTCATAAGTTTGGCAATTGCATTATAATCGTTGGTTGGACAATTGGTATAGGTGCTAATGCATTTGACTTTAACCTCTCTACCTCTGGTTCAATTCTTTACCCTCAGGTGAAATATATGACCTCTTTATAAAATCTTATGAGAAAAGATTGCGTGCCTTTATTTGGTTGTTGTCGTTTGAATTGGGTTTCATCTTCAGCCGCAAAATGTCTCACAATAATTGCATAGACTAATATAATTACAGAGGAAAGTGGGAAAAGTGAGCTGCTACCTCAACATAAAACCATCATCTACTCACGTCCTTATGTATTATTAAAAAGTGTTTTTGATGCAACTGACTTAAAACAATGCACACAACGCCTCTAATAAGTCAACGGTGAACAGCCAGACCCAGCGGCGGAGTCTCTCTAGTCCATCACTCGGATGACTTGTAAGGAAGACAATTAACAAATTCGGACAGCGTAGAGCTGCTCTGGAGGATTAAATGCTAATGGATTTGTAAATATTTTATCCAGACTTTCTTTTGGATTTACGAACAATAAATCTTGTCTGTTTGTAGCGCTTGCATATCAATGTTTTTATCTGCACACAAGTCATGTATAGTCTTAAACAAAGTAATGTGGCTAGACACGCTGGAACAAAAATGGCGATATAGCAATGTATGGCAATGCACACAACGCCTGTAAGGCAACGGTCAACATACTTAACAAAGCATGATGTGTGCTGCAGAGTGTAGCCTATATTGTCACTTAATATTATTAGGTTTTGATTAATTTATTTATAGTTGCAGAATATGTGAAAAAAGCTATGCAAACTACTTTTGTCAATAGTATATAATAATTCCCTGAATTTGAATATCATTTTTTCTTTTTTAATCTCTTATTTCTTCCTCCTTTTCTTGTTCCATCCTTTTTCCTTTTTTCAGAAATCAGGCGAGAAATGCTTAGAGGCCTACTGCCCCCAAGTGACGTCCCTGATAGTTAGAGTGTAATTCAGCTTTGAAAACTAAAGAAGTCTCTGACTTCTAGGCCTACTTATAGCCTAATTCGCAAGGTTTTAAAAAGTCATCGCCAGAAATTAGTTATTATCAGACATTGTTGCATGTCTGAAACATTTTGGGATATTTTACTATAATATATTATTAGGTATACCATTTGCTATGCTGTACAGCGAGGCATTTTAATCAACAGTTGTTATTATTTCTTGTCGTTATTATTTTTATTATTATTTTAATTATTACTATTATAAATATGCACTTATTAAGCGTAACACAGTTATACAATGACTAAGTATCGATCGATAGTGCTGAGCAGTTGTGAGTGAAAGACTTTGCTACACAGAGTTTAATGAGAGCAGACCACGCATTGACTGCAAGTTTTCCATTGCTTTTGATCTGCGTACAGAGACCAGATCTGTTGCTTGCGAAAGTAAAGGTCATTGGCAATGGAGTGCAACTGCGTTTGTTGTTAAGTCCCTTGTCGGAGATTCGCCCAATTTGTCTTCGTTTCTGTCTCTCTGTGCTACGACCGTTAGTGCAGCATAAAGAATTCAGTCTTTTGACCCAAAGGAAAACGTATGACGAGCCTTACTAATGTCTGCTGACTGCATCTTAAGAGACATACGCTACGGTTATGGCGCACTCATACAACAACAACAACAGCAACAGTCATCAAAGGTTGCGAAAAACTGTGGCTGAAGCAAAATGCAAAGAGTATAAAACAATTTATCAGACCAGCGATTTCCTCTTCTTTCTCAGTTTCAGATTTACTAATCGCAAAAAGGGCCAAAAATAAACGAATACATGCAAGTACATGCACGCATGCATACGTAGCCTACGTGTATGAAATAAATAACGTGCATACATACACACAGGCACATAGGCCTGCATACATACAAGAGCAATTTTTATGCTGTCTTAAATGTAGGAAAATAAATGACGTCACACGACCAGAATTGAAGGAATCAATGACGCCATTGATTCTAGTCGTTTGACTTCTCTTCGGGATTAAATGCAGCATTCGACTGGGTCTTGATCACACGTCTCAGAATCTCTAATGGAATCGCTGGGCGACCTCTGAACTGGCTTCATTCCTTCCTGGATGGGTGGAAAATTACGATGACCATCGGCTCAGACTGCACAGCTTGAACACCAGTGCGATTTGGTATTGCCACCAGGGTTCAGTACTCGGGCCGTTACTGTTATTATTATTATTATTATTATTATTATTATTATTATTATTATTATTATTATTATTATTATTATTATTATTATTATTATTATTATTATTATTATTATTATTATTATTATTATTATTATTATTAAAGTAGTTTTATATAGCGCCCCTTCAAGATTGCCTACTCAGGAGCACTCCCAGCCCAGCCACGGTCAAATAACGCAGTTTTGAGGACAGTTAGAAACAGGGTGAAATGACCAATCGGTAATTGACGGAGCTTGGTAGGGAGCCCATTCCAGGTCATGGGGGCAGCCACCGAGAAGGCACGGCGCTGTCGTATGGCTGTCCGCGCGCGGGGAACAATAAGTTCAGCTTGCGCAGCTGAGCGGAGAGAGCAACGGCGCTGCGAGCATGAGGTTGGACATCTTATACATGCACGGTCAATGTTACTCGATTCATAACTGCTCTGGGAGCACGGATCCAGCTGTATCCTTAAGACGTGCAACTGCATTCTACATGCAATCCATCGGACGCAGTTGCTTGTGTTAATTTATTCTGGAAATTTATTCTGGAAATTTACATAGAGACCTACTCAGAGGAGAGTAGGTCTCCTACACAGGACATTCAGCGCAGCAATTACCTTCATCCACTCATTAATCACGACGCGCCTGGACTATTGCAATTCTATCCTTGCTGGTCTGCCAAAGTTTCAGTTGTGCCAGATCCAATCCGTCTTAAACTGCGCTGCTCGAACCGTAGCCAACAAGCCCAAGCATTTGCATATAACTGAATAATATGCGAGATACACTACATTGGCTTCCTGTTGCTGAGTGCATTGCTTTTAAGACCATCATGTCGACACGTGCCTCAATTGTTGGCCCTACTCCAGTCTACACCAGGGAGCTCTGTGTCTCGATCAGCCAGCTGGGTTGGCAATGATCGTTGCCTTCTGCTGCCCTTGAAGATTAGCAGATGCCACGCTGTCGCACTTCAACTCGAGCCTGTCGTGCCTTCTCGTGTGTTGGACCGTCCTTCTGGAACAGTCTGTCACTGCACTTACTGTACTGTTGCCTTTGACTCTGTGCAGCATGCATTTGCTGTCTTAAAATACACTTTTGTTTAGCTCTTCTGTTCGTGGGTGCAGCACTTTCTTGAGTTACTTAAAATGCGCTCTCTTAAGTGTTCTCATACATACATACATACATAAATGTCTGTTCACTCAACATCTTCAAGAAGTAAATATTTATGTTGCTGCTTGTGAATTGAAATGCAAAGAAATTTTGAGAAATTTATTGATATAGGGTAATTCGCAAGAATGTATAAAAATATTAGTAGAAACTGCGCATTATTTCAATAAGAATAATATACTTGGTGCAATGTAGTAATTTATTGCTAATTATAGCAAGGACTGATCCCAGAACATTCGATTATGTTACTTCAAAGGAGGCAACTAACATCGATAATGCATTCTAAGGTTTCCTCTAATGATCTCAGCTTTATAATGTATGCATGATCAGCCATAAGCTAATCGAAAATCTCTCTGTATGGCTGTCTCTGTTTCTCTGTCTCTGTTTCTCTCTGTCTCTGTCTTACTCTGACTCTGTCTCTATCTCTATCTTCTATCTCTGTCTTACTCTGTCTCTGTCTCTGTCTCTGTCTTTTGCTCTCTATCTGTCTTTTCTGTCTGTCTCTGCCTCTGTGTCTCTCTGTCTCTGTCTCTGTGTCTCTGTATGTCTGGCTGTCTGTGTCTGTCTGTGTCTGTGTCTGTACCTGTGTCTGTATCTGTCTGTCTGTCTGTCTGTCTGTCTGTCTGTCTGTCTGTCTGTCTGTCTGTCTGTCTGTCTGTCTGTCTGTCTGTCTGTCTGTCTGTCTGTCTGTCTGTCTGTCTGTCTGTCTGTCTGTCTGTCTGTCTGTCTGTCTGTCTGTCTGTCTGTCTGTCTGTCTCTCTCTCTCTCTCTCTCCTCGTTACATTGAATCCCTAAGTAAAGAAATAGTGACGCGATTGCTAGAAATTACACTTTCACTGTTTCTCTCGGACTGAGTGCAGAGCAACGCTGCTCAGGATAGGAATATATAACTGACCAGATTTTGAATGTTGACGACAGTTCAGTTACCGGTCACAGAATTTCCTCTTTGTTAAATTCGTTCAATGCCTTTCTCACTTCTCAGAGTTCGGCGCCAAAGCATGATTTTCCAGCTTTGTCTGCAACTGAAATTCTACGACTTCAGTTGTCACGAATCGTCAACTATGGTCGTGACAAACTGCAGCGTGCGTCATGACACGCGTCGTCGTGACGCGTGTCAAGAGTCTGTCCCTTGACGTATACGGCAGCCATATCGAAATATCACCGCTAGACGACGCATGGCCGTCGATAAGCTGAAGCAGAAGGAAATACGAGTACGTGTAATGACTTGTGGTCATGCCAAGCGTCGGCTGTTGGTCGCCGTTATCTGTCGTCTGCATGGATCGGGGCCTCGTTAGAATTTCGCTTCTCCTAATAACCGGTTCGTTTCAATGTTCAGAAGCCATTAATCTCTTTCTCCTTTGTGACAAGATTGCGTTTCATAAACTCCAAAGCGTCGATAGGTGAGCATAAACAGCAGAACACGACTGAAACTGATCCGTTTTCATTAAAATACGCAATGTCAGCAACACGTGGCTTATTTAGACCGACGACTACAAAATAGAAGGAAGGCGTGCTCAGATGGTTTTCTTTATGATTCATTTTAAACAAAATGGAAAATAATTATACTTTCCAACGACAGTTTTGCTCACTACACAGTTGTATAGTGGCATCATGAATACCGTTGACATGTTTTCAATTAAAAGTTTCACGGTTCTTGTTGTTATTATAGTTATTGTTGTTGTTGCTGTTGTTATTATTTTTATTACCAGATGTTGCTATGATCCCCAGGTTCTTAAAAGATTGTTCGGAGAAGAATGAAATCACGTCTGAAACTCCTCATATCTCGTCAATTTTGGCTCAGCAAAAGTTCCAAGGAAGTCAGCGGCATTGAAACGCTGAATGGTTATAGTTGCAAGAAGTTGGAAGAGGTAGCGAGTTTATTATTATTTATTATTATTATTATTATTATTATTATTATTATTATTATTATTATTATTATTATTATTCCCCGAGGTACATATGATTCCTGGGATTGCAAAAAATAAGGGTGCATTGTTCTGGAATGGCTAGTCTCGACAGAAGGTTTTATTGGTGGGAAAGGTGCTACAAAAAGTGACTGCATTGAAGCGCTGGATAGTCGTAGATAAGCGCTGAAGGAGAAAGGTAGTCTTTCTGTTGTCTCCTGATATTTGGGCCAGGCTGTAGCCGAGGAGGTTGATTAATGCTAGACTATCTTGGTATTTTTGGACCTAGAGTTTCAAAGGCCAAGGGCACGTCGCATTATTATTATTATTATGCCATTATTCAAGAAAGTCAAAACCATTGTAATTATCGAATAATTATGGCCACAAAGGATGTCGAAAAGCAAAATTTACAGAAAAGTACAAATGGATATACAATTTACAACGACGTACTGCCGCCAGAAAAGTAAAATTTAGTCTGCAGCCCAGTCGATTAATAAAAGCCGTTAACACTTTCCCATTTCTTAAACTCAAGTAAAAGACGACATACAGAGTTCTGTCGTGCATTCAACTCAATCGAATGTCTTGCTGTCATGCCATTGTCATTGTGTCGTCATGCCATTGTCATTGCTGTCATGCCATTGTCATTGTGTCGTCTTGTGCAGAATTATCGACCTGCTCCTGGTGAGTAGCTACTGTCGCTTAATACAGAAGATTACAGAAGATTACGATTTTACTTGAGTCTGTCATCGATTGATACCTTGAGCATTTTTAAAGGCGCTTTAGAAGCCAGATTAGATCAGAACACGGTGCAATTTATTGTAATTATTACGAAATATTGAATGAATGTTTCATGCCAATGACAGTGGCGGAATGAGAAAGATCACGCTACAGGCTGATAAAATAGTGTACGGTATCTTGCTTTTCTTCAAGATCCAAGATATCAGTTCCAAATCTGAATCCGCCCACAGCAACGAGACCAATGCCGTCGCACTGCGAGTGTCTTCTCATGATGAAAGCCGCAGCAGAGAGCTAATTTGGTCTTTACGGTGCTACGGGACAAAAGTCATTGACTCATTGTATGGGCCGCAATCGGTCTTAATTGAACAATTTGGTGGACAGAACAGCGCGGAAAATAGTCTAGCAAATGGAAAATGAAAATATGTATCTGAATTTTCATGTAGCGTCGTCTCTAACCTTTTAAAATGCATTCGACGCTGTTTCTCAAATGCTGTATGATATGAATTGATTACTGCTCATCGCTTTATTTTGGTCTTCCATCTAGTCGCATAGTGTGTTTACAGCGAGTTCTGCGCTCTGCAGCCCGTCTCATTGGGCATATTCCTAAACATGGCCAAGTCTCTAGATATATGCTGGAGGTCCTTCACTGGCTTCCTATGCGCTTACGCATAGAATATAGGATCGCTGCCTTAGTATGGCGATGTTGTCAGGGCCCTGCCCCTGCTTACCTTCGAGAGCTATGCTGCACAGTTTCAGGTGTCCAAGGCCGACGTTCCCTCCGCTCAGCGGGAAAAGGGGTACTTTTAGTTCCATTTGCTCGTTCCACGACTATGCAAAGTCGAGCTTTTTCAGTGGTGGGCCCGGTAGTCTGGAATAGACTTCCCTTAGAGCTCCGCATGTGCCCTGGGGTCACCCCTGGCATATTTCTTGCAAAACTTAAAACTGTCTTATATGAACGTGCTGGTGTCGGGAGCGCCTCTGAGTAGTTCCCTTGAAGAGGCGCTATATAAATCTTCGAATGAATGAATGAATGAATGCTTTAAATTCGTCAATGGTCTTTTTATAATTAATCCTGATGCTGATTGTATCTTACGACGTACCAAACGCAGTTCAATGTGGTTATAACAGCTAGCCAAGGTTTTCGGAATACCTTCGACCGTACAGTACGGATAGGTTTTCATCACACAGGCAATCGCCAGACTACTGACGAGTAAGATTACTTCAAGCCTACATGATGAACAGCCAACGCACAGATGTAACTAGAGGTGAAAATAGATGTGTCCAGTAACTAGTAATCGAATGTTCTCGGCATATTTTTAGAAAGATTTTTGTTTTCTCTGTATATAATTTATCTCATTAGACCTTCGTCTGATGCCTTCCCTAAGGGAACCTCGGTTGCGCCTGTCTGTCTGTCTGTCTTTCTCTCGTTCCTGCGATTGTGTCTTTATTAGAAGACAAACTGACTTGCGATAACACAGAGTTACCACTGACAACAGTCCCTAGAAAGACCTTTAAGAGATGCGACATGTGCTGTCTGCATGCAATACATTATGTAGCGTGTCTTCTTTTATAAGCTAAGTATATCAGAAAAATTCACTTACCTAATCTTACCAAATCCATGTGTAAAGTTTATATCCATTCGTCCATTCATCCATTCATTTATCCATCCATCAATTCATCTATTCGTCCATTTATCTATCTATTCATCTATCCATACTTCCTTCCCTTCATCCATCCATCCATCCAGCTATCTGTACAGCCATCATCCGCCAGTTCTTTCCTCCCCCTTTCTATCTCGCCTTTCATCCCTCCATACATCAATTCCCTCGTCCGTCCATCCATAAGTTATCCATCCATCCATCCATCCATCCATCCATCTGTCCATTTATCTATCCATACTTCCTCCGATCATCCATTCCTCCGTATGTCCATCCATCCATCCATCCATCCATCCATCCATCCATCCATCCATCCATCCATCCATCTATACATCAATTCGCTCGTCCGTCCATCCATAATTTATCCATCTATCCATCCATCCATCTATCCATTTATCCATCCATACTTCCCTCCGATCATCCACCCGTCTGTCCGTCCATCCATCATCCATCCATGCATCATTCATCAATCCATCTGTCTATCCATCCATCCATCCATCCATCCATCATCCATTCATCAATCTGTCCGTATGTCCATCCATCATCCATCCATCCATCCATGCATCCAGAAATCCATCCATCTTTCCACTCATCCATCCATCATACAGTTCACGTCACTCAATTACGCGCTGGTGCGTTAGTCTCATACATTATTAAAAAGTTCAGATTAGTCGAGCTGAGATCTATCGCTGAGTCTTCTACATTATACAGCTTAAGCGAATAAACGTGAGTCTATGTGCGAGAGCGATAGGTAAGTGGTTAGCGTGCTGAACTGTAGACCGAGAGGTCGGGGGTTCAAATCCCCGCAAGGGTAGACATTTATTTCTGCCATTTGCGCCCCTAAGGCAACTCAGCTATGATGAGTACATTGACCGCACACTGTCAGTGGGAAGACAAGACGGCGAGGGAGAGGACTGGCCATTTGATCTCACATACTGAGATCTAACATTATGAAGTAGCTTACGCTTGATGCATATGGGCCTGTCTGCCTCTGGGGTCTAAGCTTAAATGACCGCCGGTCTTCTATTCTGCTATGTGTACCACATTGTCTAATGGGGTGTTGGGTCTTTGATAAACAGGTTGAGCACGCGTTTCAGATTCATATTTACGTACCTCATACAATAAATAAACAAATAAATAAATCGTGCCTTTCACCTCTTGGTTGCAATCGTAAGCAGCAGCTGTAGGCTGTTTGTCATTGTGTCTGTCTGTCAGTGTGTCTGTGTGTCATTGTGTATGTCTGTGTGTCATTGTGTATGTCTGTGTGTCATTGTGTCTGTTTGTCTGTCATTGTGTCTGTCTGTCCGTCAGTGTGTCTGTCAGTGTGTCTGTCTGTCTGACATTGTGTCTGTCTGTCTGTCATTGTGTATGTGAGTCTGTCTGTCCTTGTGTCTGTCTCTCTGTCGATGTGTCTGTCTGTCTCCTTCTGTTTGAGTTATCTTCTGCATCTGTCTGTCTATGTGTATGTCTGTTTGCCTATGTCCTTTGGATGCGTGTCATTCAACCTCTGCTTCAGATATCAAAGGATTGTCGTCCATGTGACGCCTTAAGACGACCACGAGTACTTCAATGGCTTTGCTTCGGCGACGCTGACCTTTCCCATTGGAAGGTCATGACCCCGAAAGGTCAGCAGATCATTTGACCTCAGACTCCTCCTCAGCATGCATGCAGCGCTGTCGACGCTTCGGCCGGAAATTCAACTTCTTGCCCGGAAATAGGAGCATTACAATCTCACGTAGAAGAAAACACGAGTGCTCGTAGAATACGAAGGGAAGTCTAGTTGCCTGATAATGAAAGCGAGTCAACATTTCATCAGTCAACATCAATAGTCATATTCCCATAAAATACTAAACGAACTGTGTTCTGATTTGCACAGTTAGCGTGCTTCATACGAGACATTTGATGTTGACGACAGGCAGTTGGTTTCTGGCCTCAGCAGAACTTATTGCAGCCACCGAGGTGAATACTGCCCGCTAGAGGACAGGAGTGGCCAAAGTAGAGTCTGTGTGTTTGTCTGCTTGTCTGTATATCTGTCTGCCTGTCTGTCTGCCTGCCTGCCTTGGTGGGTATGGATTGGTGAGGGTCGGATGAGTATAGAGGTTGGTTATGGAGGGTGGGTCGGCGGTCGTGGGGGGTTGCTGACGATCGGGTGGGTATGGAGGATGGGTGTGGAGGGTGGGTCGTCGTGGAGTCGGCGGTCGGTTGGGGTTGGTGAGGGTCGTGATGGGAATCGAAGCGACGGATGAGCAGGACGAATGACAAATTGAATTCCGATTATCTGCGGCTGATAAGAAGAGGAGAGAGGATGGGCTCCGTCCGTCTTAAGCCGATGACACGCTATTAAGACTTCTCACGCAGGAGTCTGATATCGACTTAAGCGATGGAAACGGACGATAGCGGACGGTTTCAGTGGACGATGGACGGGCAGTGAGTAGAGAGAGAGACAGGACGAGATAATGATGCATAATACAATTAATTAGTCCACTTATTCTAGTGATAATGGTTGCAGCAGCCAGCAACTGATGTACCGTAGGTCTACATTGCTATGCTTCGAGCGACTTCCACGATCCAATCGACCTCGTAACTGAGCCGTCGAAACGATGACCGAGGTTCGATTCCTCTCTCAGCAATAAGGCAATTGGTTGACGAACCATTACTGCTGACAGTTACGTACTTCAGTAAAAATGTCTCACAACCCTTTGTAGACTACAGGGCAATTAAGCAAGTACTAAGGATTATCCATCCATCCATTCGTCCGTCCGTCCAGACATCCAGCTATCCATGCACAAAGGTAAATGATCTTAACAGATGGTCTTAGAGAATAGATGATAATTTACTATATAGCTGATCTTATAGCTGATCTTGTTAGATAATCTTATATAGCTGATCTTAATAGCCGATCTAATAGCTGATCTTATTAGATGATCTTAAATATTGCTAATCTTGTAGTTGATCATAATTGATCTTATAGCTGATCTTATTAGCTGATCTTATATAGCTGATCATAACAGCTGATCTTAAAATATGTGAGAATTCATAGTCAGTAGTTGGAAATATTCGCAGACTTCGTTGTCTCCGTCGATAAGAGTGACTGATGTACGTTGCACTCTGCCGTCTAAGTAACGTCTTCAACCGGTGATCGTCTTTAATCTTTCCGACCGCTGCATGGGTCTTTGATGGGCTAAGACCACCGGCTGCCATCCGTTCGCAAGTGCAGCCATGGCGCCGTTACTAACTGCATCTGCTACATTATATGTAGCCTACCTACAACTTAACCGTGCTACATTAATCCATACATACATGCATGCACACTTCTATACATTCACATACATACATAAATGCACACATACATACATACATACTAACATACATACATGTATACAAATGTACAAACATCGCCGACCTTAGGAATGTATGCTAAACATTCAGACGAACAGAACGACCGATTTTCAGAGGTCAACGAATTCTTGAATTTTTGGAGGTAATTTTTTGGTAATTTGAATTCGTCCACGGTCCACCAAAATCCAATATAAGCCACTGCCCAATGACCCCAATGCCCCCAATTGAACCATCACCCATAAAGGAAACAACGTCGACTGCGCAATTAGATTACCCTGATTACCATAGGCTCGAAATCACACTTGCTTATTTACTTACTGTTTTGGGCCAATTGACTAAGGTCTTGAGTTACGCAACCACAATGTTAATGTAGGCCTACACATTTTTCTATAGCGACCGTAATGCCTCGACCTTAGTCATTTTTCAATAAATTGATTGGGTGAGATCCTTCACCGCCGCTGCAGCAGTAGGAAAGAAGAGATATATAGGGCCTCTAAATCAGGGTGGAACAGGAGCGTGGGTAGTCAGGGCCTGGGTAAAACTGCTTCACAATTGATCCAAAAGTCAGAGATCTGATGTAAGAAGCACATGTGTCAAGTAACTAAGGGCTAAAGAAAATGTATATAGATCTAAATATATAGCTAAAAAACATTATGAGCGCAACTACCTGACAGTTAATTCAGGCACATTAGGTCCCTACTTGCAGGGGCGTCTACACCATAGAAACCGTGGAGCAAATGCTCCATACAAGAGATAGGAGGAAGAACTGTCAGTGTGTGTGCCGCCATTTTGGGGGAGGAAGGGGAGGGGGCAAAAAGATGGGAAGGGGAAGTTGCTCCAATGACTTCGGAAGAATAGACGCCCCTGCCTACTTAAAAACAAATTACATGCTTCCAATTAATAGTTTCAATGTTCTTGCTGTTATTATTTTTATTGTTGTTGTTTTTATTATTTTTTTATTGTCTGAGGTAGCTATTATACCTCAGGTTCTTAAAATAATGTCCTGATATGAATAAAATCACGTCTGGAACGGTTTATATCTTGTCATAGGCTGGCTGAGCAAAAGTGCCATGGAAGGCTAAAGTTATTGAAGCCCTGAATGGTATAATTGCAAGAAGTTTGAAGAGGTAGTTATAGCTTATTATTATCATTATTTATTTTTAAACCCGGTGTAGAAATAAGTTCTCATGAACAAAAAATTATGTACGAATAAAAGTTCATCTTCGAGAAATCAGGCCTCGTCCCAGGTTTCATGATTATCCGGAAATGTGTCTCTGGATGAAATGGCGTTGTGGTGCTGGACACAGATGGAAAGACGTTGGAAAGAAATTAATTTCACGCCGATCACCAGAGACAGCTGAAGTGCGACGTCCCAGCTCGGAGAGAAATTCTGAATTATTATTATTATCATCATCACCACCACCATCATCATCATCATCATCATCATCATTATAATCATCATAATCATCATCATCATCGTCATCATCATCATCATCATCATCATCATCATCATCATCATCATCATCATCATCATCATCATCATCATCATCATTGTTATTATCGTTATTATTGTTATTATGATCTACCCGTGGAGATTTCATGTTACATCACTGCCGTACGTGAACACGAGTTGGCCTACACCCGTTCACTTTTGGTCTTAGCCTCTTAGGAACAATCTTCCCTTGAGATACATTCTCACGTTACGTTTTCTAACTATGTTAAGACGCACCTGTTCAGATCCCTTAGACATGGTTGTCTAAGGGATCTGAACAGGTGTGTCTTAACATAGTTAGAAAACGTAGTTCAACTGTTCACGACGTTTCTGAGGGGTTCTTAAAATGCGCTTCATAAAAGTCCAGATACATACATATATACTGTTATTGTTGTTGTTGTTGTTGTTGTTGTTATTATTATTATTATTATTATTATTATTATTATTATTATTATTATTATTATTATTGTTTTTTTTCCCCGGGGTATCAAGGATCCCCCAGGTAGATAAAAAAAATTGTCCGGAGACATATGATAAAATAAAAAATTATTCCTGGAACGGCCGAGCGAGTTTTTGCTGCGATATTGTTAAGGAACCTAGGTGAGCGACTGCATTAAAGCGTTGGATAATAACTGATAAGCTTTGAAACAGGAAGCTTGCTTCCCTGTTGTCTCCGGAAATGTTGGTCAGATGCCGGCCTATATCCGCTATCAACGACAGCGGATATAGTTATTATTATTATTATTATTATTATTATTATTATTATTATTATTATTATTATTATACGTAGCGATGCTTTGCTATTATTATTGTCATCATCATTATCACCATCATCACTAATAATAAGAAATTTAAGTAGGTCCCTATATAATAGATTTAGTGTGAAGAAATCGTGATATGATGTTGCAGAGTTCATAAGCCGAGCTTAGTTTCGCGTCTGTGTGTCTGTGCGCTGAAGGCAGCGGTGTTGTCGTATAAATCTCATGAATGGCGATCAGCCGTAAATAGAAGAGCTTAGATGTGAAGCAGAGATTCATTACTATTTGTGTTTAATGTTCGTCTCTGACGGGACAGCGCTCAAGTCTATATAGCGCCCTCTGATCGAACGGATTAACTGACGATCGTACATCATCGGGAAACTCCGTAGCATCCTCTGAGTGCAGAAACTATGACGACATCTATCCGCTCAGAAACTGCCATTCTTCTGACCTTGATTTAACAATTAATACGATTTATTTCCAATACGATGTTCTTAGGCAAATGGAATTAGCAGTTCATGAAATGCAATACAGCGTATCACATTCAAGGGTGTCGACAGGGTTTTGACAGTTTGGGGCATTGATGAGGGCAAAATTAATAAGGGAGATTGTCGACAGAAATTCTGAGGACCTGCTTCAGTCTTGGAGACTTACCCGAAACTTGCATTTCGTCAGATTCTGATAACAGTTTTAGCTCATCGCTGTTAAGTGGTTGGTTCGTTTCGGGTGGCGACAGTTTAGTGGTAAGCGTGTTGGATATATAGATCTTTCTTCGAAAGGTCGGGATTCTAATCTCCGTCATGGAAGAAATTTGTTTCTGCTCTATCTGCGCCCCCAAGTCAACTCAGCCATGGTGAGTACACTGACCGTAAACTGTCAGTGGAAAGATGAGACGGCGAGGGAGAGTACTGGCCAATCACCCTGAGATGCTGTGCCTAAAAAATGAAATCAGGGCTGCTCTTTTTTTTATCTCAATCTTGGACGGACAAAATGTCGTCCCTTTAGAGTAAAAAAAGCTCCTCTCTGTCAAGTTGAGATGCGGACTCTCTGTCCTCTGTCATCGTCATACCAGTCCTGTTGAAAATGAACATTATTCTGCGTCAGTTTGTTCTGCCAAGTATAGTCACAAGCGGTATGTTAATGAAACAGAGTCGCTGTTACTTACAATCACATACAACTAATTGTCGGGAAACTGTCTTGAAATAAAAGCTGAATTTCTTTCTTTTCCTATAGACGATCCACGTGGTCTACTTGTGCAATTGCAGTCACTCTGCCAACTGACTTTCTCTAATCTAAGGACTCTGAGATGCTCTTGGTGCGACTCTTTATAAATTTTAGAGGAGGCTTATCGTGTGTATCTTATGCAGCCGCTGCAGCCTTCTTCCTCTGCAAAATTAGACGTAGTCAGCCAGCATCCTATGTTGCTAGTGTTGACGATGCAATCGATTTGCTACGAAGGCCGCAGTCTGCAGCGTCGTTGCAGGGGCGTGAGACGCAATGCTAAGCGCTGCTCCAGTTATCACGGGTTTCATCTGGAGACGCCAGAAATCCTATATAAAGTAATTGACCGCAGCTTAGGACGCATCCATCTTCACGAACTCATAAAGTCTCCTTCATCACGATTCTTGAGGCGAAGGCAGCGGCCGCACAGAATCTGTCGAACGCCGCTGCTCGCCAGATATGAACTCCAACAAAACCAGAAGAAAGATGAGAATCAAAAATGTCCCGGAAAGAGATCTGATGTACCCAGACACGCACGCGTACATCCACGCACACTGCTGCAGCCCACACTGACGTTAATTGGTGCGCACATAACTACGTAGATGGCAGAAGTTGAAAGTCATCATAACATACGGTGACCCAACAAAAGCGCGCAGGACGAGATAATTAAAAACATTAGTTGTTTGATAGTAGTGTAATAGTAGAATGACACAAAAATATACTAAGAATACTAGAAATACCCGTGCAAAAATATACTAGAAAAAAACGTGTAAATTCACCAAGTAATATAATTCATATGTAGGGCTCTAATTAAAATACAATAGTTTATATGTTAACGTTTTGCAATGTCGTTCTCTCCATGGCAATTCTCTTTTTACGAAGCTAATGAAATTGTTTCCTATAATTATATATGCAAGAAATAAGACAACCAATCATGGATCAAATCGAAATCGAGAAGACATGAAAGAACTAAAGACACAATACACGAAAGAATAGACTGCGAGATTCCGTGATGCAATTAAAACGAGAAAACAACAAAGATTCGAAAATAAGAAAACACATGAAAGAAAATAGTGGAGGTTTATGCAAGTAATTTATATTAAGTCTTCTTGATAATGCTTTAATTAGACCTTAATTGCGTTTCACTTGCGAAGGGTGTCAGTCAGACTGCAGTCATTCTTACTGGAAGGAAGACCCTACCGACACGGAACAGTAGGCCTCTCTCTTTCTCAGACGCACCCGAACACATAGAACCTGTAAGAGCAGAGAAAATGCACGATTCTGGTCTTTAGTCTGGAAGAAACTAATAATGCCTGTATATAGACAATAGGCTACATGTATCTGGCCATTTCCACAGCCTCTATCTCCAGTTCGTACAAACATTATATCTTGGATCTCAAATATCAAATATTCGTACTTTAATAAGAAATTCTCAAGAGAGAGACCGACAGACAGACAGACAGAGACAGACAGAGACAGACAGACAGAGACAGAGAGAAACAGAGACAGGCAGAGACAGACAGAGAGATACAGAGAGAGACAGAGAGACAGAGAGAGACAGAGAGAAAGACAGAGAGAGAGAGACAGAGAGAGGACAAAAGACTCGAAAGCAGGATTTTGCCAAACCACAACTATACATGAAATTGCCATCTAATTGCAAACATAAGACGAGATTCATCGGTGGATGCAGTTGATGTCCGTTGAGAACCCGATACCACATGGAAATCATAATACTGGATCCTCAAGTGACAGTCAAAGGCCAACCAACCCCTCCCCTCCCTATATGCATACCGTCTACGGACGACATATCTTCGCCAGCGGATAATGAAGCCAATTCTAAGATAACAGCATTTATCGAGATTCTGTTTAGCTGCGTTTATCTGCGTCTTTCGAGTCCACCTCGTGACCAGAACAGAATCCGTACAAATGACGCGCATTATTATTATTATTGAAAGGACTGTGGATGCAATCGGAGAATTAGCATTTACATGTCTGTCTATTTAGATATATATTACCGACTAATCTTCTGGATATTAACCTGATCACGGCTTGGTTTTGGTGTGCCATCGCCCATCGGTTGATGCCCTGGGCGATAGACAGCGGCGCAATAGAAGTTACTAATTACAATTACAATATATAGACAAGTGAATTATTAGGAAGTTCTTCAAACTTGTTTTTGTCAACAATTTATCTACATTCATTTGATCCGTTCTTTATTTATAGCTGTGTTACAATGACCGTTACTTGAGAAATAAACTCTCTTAGATCAATAATTTCAATAAAATACTGTTAATTATATTTTCAGATATTTATTACCTGTTTACTAATAGCAGTTTGCGAGTCTGGCAACTCGGAAGGAATGGTTGTCGTTTCTGGATTGTCTTCAGTCTGCATTCGTGGATCGCTCTATCAAGTGGCGCCATCGATTAATGACTAAGTAAATGTCATAGTCAGACTATAATTAGGTCAACTGATAGAATCTCAGAATACTTATACTTATCATCTTCCAGATTTATACCCACTTGGGCCCCGGGTGTACTTGACTATACAATACTTAATTACCATCTTAGGCCAAGGTCTCACGACTATGAATTGCCAAATAAGGACTGTAAGAACTTTATTCCTGGGGTACTATTTAAGCGCATACCCTGAAAGCAATGACAGTGTCAGCATTATAATAGTCTGTCCACTTCGCATTTAAACTTTTCGAAATGTTCATTGCCGTCTGATCTGCGCACCGACTTCATGTGGTCAGTGTACTTATCTTACAGCCAATTACACCCGGGGTGCAAGTGGGTATAAATTCGAAACGTCTTTCTGCCTTAGTTTGGTTTTAAACCGCGATGTCTGGGTTCACAGTCAGTCCAACATACTAATTTAACGACACATATTAGCCTGTATTATTGTTTAGTAAGTAGTCCAATACTTTAATAAAATACATTATCAGGCTTTCAGTCTTTCATTTCGGTTTGGCTGCGTTGATGTGTGACTTTGCAACGATATTTTATTTTGCCCACAGAATACATGAAACCCAATTGTATAGAACCCAGCTGTATAGACAAAATACCACAAAGCGCTGGGAAGAAGCGCTTGAAAGCGTGGCTTGCTCAGAACCTAGACAGATCATTCTTCTTCTACTTCCAGCGTATACGGTTCGTGCCCAGCGCATGCTCAGCAAGCGCTATCGTCAGCGAGATGAAGAGCCAGTAGTCCGCCTTTGAAACATGTTTGTGGACAGACGTGCGCCTCAGTCTGCACTGCGCCACAACTACACGAAGGGATCAATGGCTTCTCTCTATTTGACGACGTTGTATGCCTAGCAACTCTGGCCTGTCCCAACTCGGATTAATGCAAATCATAGTCGTTGATGTAAGCTGAAGCCTGGATGACACGCAGACGACTGCGATTACTCACAATTTCGCTGCAACCCATTCGTCCTTATAAGCTGAAATAGCTGAAAATACGATGCATCGCAAATAGCGGAACAGACTCCGTCTAGAAAACTGCCGTGCACCTGGCTGGCAATGGGAAGCTCAGTCGGCCACTCTCCCCCTCTCGTCAAACGCATTGCTCTCGACATGTATTTCGGCTGAGTAATGTAAGCAGGCATTTTATATAGCGCTGGAATTGTAAGCAGAGCTTGGTGTTGGACAAGCAAGTTTTATAGAAAAAACGACTACACAGTTTGTTGATTATATCATTGTTCATTTTACAAATTATAAATCAGTTTCTTTGCACGGACATTAAGTTGCAAAAAGATATCCCTTATCTAGATTAGGTAATAACATTGAAACATCTAACTACCGCAGTATTTCTATTCTCTCATCCTACTCTCAAACATTGGGAAAGGTCGTACAGACACCTGTATGATTCCCTAAGTTCTAATGTTCGGATGTGCGAGGTAATCTTACCTGGGATTACTAATTACCTAACTTAGTTAATCGCTATCAGCGTGTTTTAATTGATGATTTTGTTTGTGAATTACTTCCCTTGACATGTGTTCTGGACCCATTGCTGTTTCTCCTTCTATATCTGAGTGCTCTAACATATGCTGTTTGCTGATTCCATATAAACTTTACCTTCCAGCAATGATTATGGAACGCCTATATCATATCTGCCAACGAATTTCGAAGTTTTTATCCAGTCGGGTTCCACTCTGGTAACCGGACTCAGACCTCCTTTGGACTACTCTTTGGAAACTCCTCTGATTTGACGCAGCACTCGTGAATAAGCTGGTGCCCTACGCTTGACCTTCAAGTGGCGCTTTAGAAGTTTGGAGATTACGATTACGATTACGAACCGTCGACTCGTCCAATTTGCAGCGCAGCGTTAAACTCGAGAAAAGACATACAGTCTTAGATTTTGTTACGTGTAGGCCCTAATTAAATAACAAACATTTATCTGAAAACAGCGCTCTAGAGTTCGACAGACAAATTCTCTCTCTACACACGCGAATCTCAAACTTTCAACTTAGCTTAGTCTGTAGTTGTACAAATGATTTAGTGCAGGTACAGACTGAAGTGGCGTCGTCAATAAATTACGACGAATAACTATAATCTGGCTGAATGACCTTGATCTGGTTGAATAACCTTCATCTGTCTGAATGACCTTGATCTGGCGCAGTTCGCAAAGTGCAACCAGTATAGAGATGGGCCTGCCATTCACAGACTTTCATCTGTATAAGCATTCCCGAAAGACGTGTAATGGTTCCCAGTATGGGAATGCTACGCTATCATTTCTTTTAGCATCTTTGTTAGCGCCTGTTGAGCACTCAGTCGTATGAGCTGTGTGTCATTGGTTAATTCAACCGTAACCTGTATTTCTGTCAGACTGGTATATACCTTTGATACCCTTGGAAGGATGAGTTTATGCTGACTTTCCTGTGGCGTATTTAAGAATAATTCCAATTTCTGAGTGAGTTTGCATGGAAAATATTGATCAATGCGATCATTTAAAACAGAGAATCGATGTACGAAGGCCAGAGATGAGCTTCAATCTGCATAAGCTTCATGATCCCTCTTCCCGCTCTCTATAGGAGCTGTACAGGCTTCGAAGAGTTTATATGCGTTTTTAGTGTCATCGTGTTACACACAAATCGCCTCAGGAAATCATTATTATAATAAGATAAAAATGAACACGCCTCTTGAAGACTAACAGCAGGTTACCATGGTAAAAAATCGGACCATTTTTATTTCTCGGTCTCGGCATATGCCAACGTCTTCTAAGAGACGAGCTATAAAAGGAAGAAAAAACAAGCGACGGTTGTTATTGGTTGGATAAATGCTTCTCTTAGTTGGACGGAGCTTTAAGTGAATTCCCCGAACAGCAACACGTTATGTCAGAGACGATGGCTGGAAAACGTGCTTAGCAACAAGATGATTCTTGGATTGAGTGAAAGACAGATGCATGGGTTCGCTCTCTTTCACCAGTCTCTCTCTCTCTCTCTCTCTCTCTCTCTCTCTCTCTCTCTCTCTCTCTCTCTCTCTCTCTCTCTCTCTCTCGTTTTTCGACCATCGTTTTTCTGCGTTTCTTTGATTTTTTACTGCCTCTGTTCTGTTTCTCTGCTTTACGGGAATATCTGTCTCTCTGTCCGTATGTCTATCTGTATGTCTATCTGTCTGTGTGGATGTCGATATGTCAATATTGTCACTGTTCCTATTCTTTCATCTTTATTTTATTTCTGTATCTGCCCATTTCTGAGTTTCTTGTTTAAATTTTCAGCTCCAAACTCACAGACCGTCCGTCAATTTACCTGCAAGATGCCTTTCTCTAGCTAAGCTGAGGCCAGTTAAGGTTGCTGAAACTGAAAGCAAGTAATTTACGGTAATTGAAGTCAGGGTCGGGTAAGATAAGGCAAGGCAATGAAAGATACGGTCTCATTTCTACGTGGCTCCATCAATAATAATAGAGTTTCCAGAAGGACAGTCAGGCGGCTGAAGGACGGTTCGACTATAAAGCACAACCGCAGCAACCTCAGTGTAGAAGACGATGGCAGCTGGTGGAGTTTGGAAATGTTGGGGTTTGAATCATCCATCCATTTATCCATCCATCCATCTGTCCATCCATCTATCCATCCATCCTTCCATCTGTCTATCCCTTCATCCACCCAATTGGAGGGCGGGCGGTGAGGAAGAGTGGAGGAAAGATGGAAAGTTGGATGGATGTGGAAATAGAGGGAAGGACTTAGGGAGTGTGCCCATCGCGGAACCAGAGGTTTATTGGCATCCGTCGAAATATTTGCTTTCTGGGCTGATATGGACTTTGTCTAAAGGAATTCTCAATTTAGTCTATATATCTCCATGTATCATTGTGTATATCGGCCTGTTCGCTTCACTGTGTGTGTGCCTATCATTCAGTCGATATCTGTATGCCTCATGTAGCCTACCTCTGCTCATGTCTGCCAGCTAGAAGGCGACATCTAGTGAGGCGATGAGTCTGTGAGTCAGTGAATTAGTCCATCAGTCAGTTAGTCGGTCAGTCTGTCTGTGTGTCTGTCTGTCTGTGTGTCTGTCTGTCTGTCTGTGTGTCTGTCACTGTCAGTCCGTTTGTCCGTGCGTCCGTCTGAAAGCATCAGCTAACTAAGGGAACGCGAATCCTAAGACGTGGTTGGCGCTTGTGTCCTCAGGGACTTGGCATAGTGCAGTGCATTAACACGGCTTCATTTGGCCTCCGTCCTGAGGCAGCACTCCGGCTATTGTTCCTCCATCTTGGCATTTGCACCGATTCACCAATTGGCCAACTATAAATATGCATCCACAACTAACGCTGTCTATTCCAAAATGAATTTATATGGAACAACCTCAGGTGATCTGCTGTTCTTGTTAACTTCGTGAACTTTTGACTCATACGAACCATCTGGAGCTGAACGCTTTGGCAACTGGACCATACATGAGTGGCATTGTTATTTCTAACAATTAATCAGTAATTCTCTTCCTGTGACAGACTGAAAATTCTCCTCCTGTGGCAGACTAAATATCGCTCTCTACACTAAAGTCAGAAGAGAAAAGAGGAAGAAATTGAGAATAGCGAGTAGCTGAGGAAAACCAGAGAAATGTCTCTATTCAATTCAAAGAAACAGTTTCACTGTTCAGCGCTCGAGAACAAGCTGGTGCTTACGCCTAGCTTTAGAGTAGCGTTTTAGAAATTTGGAGTTTACGAACTGTGTACATGAATATGAAGAATAGATCTTGAATAGCAACGAGGTAAATAAGTCCACAAATCCGGGAATCCACTAAGACGATTCGTTTCGTCCAATTGGTTTCTCGTCATCACAGTTTGTTTATGCGGTGATTCACATGCGTCACAACCAAGACATGAAGTTTGCACTATACTGGGATCTGTGTCCTAAAGTAAAATATCATCGTTTAAACTAACGCAGCTAGTTTATAGAGGCTATAGTTTACTGCAGTAGGAAGGACACTCAATACAAGCAGCCACGAGAAAAATACTGCAACTTAAGATATGGCCTCGAGACGGAGACCTGGTTTCAAGTCGGAGACCTCACCTAGAGATGGAGACCTGACCTAGAGATGGAGACATGGCCTCGAGACGGAGACCTGGCCTCGAGAGCTAACATCCCTCGTTATTTTTGTCTAACGTATCTATGTTAGAGATGTTGTATTCCTTCACCGATCTAATGTTTCCTATTCTGATTACGTCGCTTTGACCGGTTGCTGGAGATTCATTAGGTGCTGGCTATGCACCAATCGTCAGAGAAGGCACCCATGCAACGGTATAGATCACGTGTTAGCACAACCCACATTCGATGAATCGCGGTCGGTGCAATTTCCAAACGCACAGATGTGTCTCCTTTGACTGCCCCACAGTATCACAGACCAACCGGTCGATCCAAGTATCCGCCGTCTCTCAGTTGCGACAGCTGCTGCTGCTGCTGCTGCTGCTGCTGCTGCTGCTGCTGTTACGACGAACGCTGCTGGAGGAGGTGGCGGTGGTTATGATGATGCTGATGGTATTACTGAGACGCAGTATGAAGACAGCTTCAGTGTGCTTCCATTAGTCGACCGGAAGCCAGAGGCGCACAAGTAACATCCGATCTCTTCGTTGAAATATACTGTTTTCAGTCGCTGGAGCCGTTGTTGCATCGTTGTCGGCGTCTTTCATTTCATGCAAATGCAACAGAAGCAACAGAAAAGCGATTCGCTCTGCTTGTCGTGATGATCACGCATCGCTGAAGATGACATGATGTGCATCCAATCAAGCAGATCGGATTAAACGGTTCGACGCATCGCATCAACACAAGATGACCTAATTAACTGCGCCGCTCGTAATTATCATTAGCTGGAGATCAGCTGAGGTGATTGGACTCGGGATGGACGGATTGTAACACACAGCAAACGAGATCTATGGATATCTATCCAAATGGTCGTAATCTACGGTCGAATGTCATCGGTTTAAACTGATACCTCGAAGGAAGAAAGATGCGTTGCTACGATGGATGGCTCGTCTTTCTGCTTCTCTCCATTCGCACCTGCAAAGGTAAGCTATTTGCTCAGCTTTGTTATATGCGAAGAACGACGATGGTTATAGGATAGTATGTAGGAAAAGTTAAGATCAAAATACTTTTCCAATCGCAGCCAACAAGGCGAAATATTAATCGCATGTTTCGGAAAATATGCGAACAACAATGTTCTTTTGTCGAGATCAGATCATTCAAGATCTTTCTCTTCGTAAGTACCTCAGTTGTTCGCACTGTCCCCGCATACATCAGGGAACTGTGTTCGAGTATCGAGTCAACGGCTGGGTGGACTGCCCTTGCGGTCTTATGCACGTGGAGATATGTAGGTGCCAGACTTCCATACTTCAACTCGAGCTGATTGTGCCTTCTCGTGTGTTGGACATATTTCATGGAAGAGTCTGTATTGCGTCAAACACGTAGGGCCTACTGTTAGCTTTGACTCTATTGAACAAACTCTTTGAAACTGTTTTGAAACGCACCCCGTTTAGACCAGTTACACAGTCATGTGCAGCGCTTTGTGAGGATCTAATTGCGCTATTTTAAGTGGCATTATACATACATACACACATACAAACACACATACATGCATACATACATACATACATAAATACATGCATACATACATACATAAATACACACAGACATACGTAAATAATACACACATACATATACATAATTATATATCTGCTATCAGTCCCGATCTTTTGCCTCAATTTGTCCCTCTCTCTGGAATACACTGTCTCCTTCTACTCGCTCTCAAATGTTAATTGGTAACATGTCGTGTTCTTTTGTCTTTCTCAAAACCTATTTCTTTTCTTGTGGCCTTGCGCACTGGGAGCGCTTCTGAACGGTTCACCCTACCAGGGGCGCTTTATAAATGTTTAAATACAATACAATATGCATGCATACATTACATAGATACTCGAACACAGAGTTCCTTCATGTATGCGGCGACATTGCGAACAACATGCATATCTACAAGCATACATCGGATGTCATACATGTCATTATGTATATATGTCATACATAGATACATGAATAGGTCTGCATGCATCGAATGCATTCATCCGCGCACACAATGAGTCAGACTGTTGCAAAGGCGATCTATCGGTTGATCAACTGAACATAGATATACGATGTAAATAATCTCACATCGACTTCGTCTTTCTCGTGAACTACGCTTATTCTATCCGGCAACAACGTCTGCTAACTGGGTCACATGATCCGTCCCTAGATCATTCACCAGTTGCCCTCCTCTCCCTCCAAAGACGCCGACTGTATCGCCAGCATCGCTAATTAGACGAAATGCGAGAAGCTGACGGAGCCAATGCATAGGAATCGAATGGAGGGAGTTCTTCGGCCGCCATAGGAAATTTATGAGACAAGAGGCAATTCAATTAAGAGCAAACATTTATGGCTTTTGGACGAGTGAAAGTGCATATTGCATCGGGTGAATTAAGTTGATTAGAGGATTAATTTCGTTATGAAGACAGACACAGAGAAACGAAAGAGCGAAAGAAGTCACGTGGTCGACGGTTGACATCCTAATCACCGTCTGCTTCCGGTCGTCTTTGTCCCGATGGGTTTCTGTTTGTCCAGTGGGAAGGGGAAGGGAGGGAAGGGATGACGATGATGATGATGATGACGATGATGACGACGATGATGATGACGATAATGATGATGATGATGATGATGATGATGATGCTGATGATGATGATGATGACGATGATGATGATGATGACGATGATGATGATGACGATGATGATGATGATGATGATGATGATGATGATGATGATGATGATGATGATGATGATGATGATGATGATGATGATGATGATGATGATGATGATGATGATGATGATGATGATGATGATGACGATGACGATGACGATGACGACGATGACGATGACGATGACGATGATGATGATGATGATGATGATGATGACGATGACGATGACGATGACGATGACGATGATGATGATGCTGATGATGCTGCTGATGATGATGATGATGATGATGATGATGAAGATGATGATGATGATGATGATGACGATGATGATGATGACGATGATGATGACGATGATGATGATGATGATGATGATGATGATGATGACGATGATGATGATGATGATGATGATGACGATGATGATGATGATGACGATGATGATGATGACGATGATGATGACGATGATGATGATGATGATGATGATGATGATGATGATGATGATGATGATGATGATGATGATGATGATGATGATGATGATGATGATGATGATGATGGTGATGATGATGATGATGATGATACCTGTCATATGAATATAGCCCTCACATTTGCGCTGTCAGTTGACATAGTAAAGCATCCAAGAAGAAATTGTCGTAATTACAATGCCAATAATAACTGTGATGAAGATGACGGTGATGATGATGATGACGATGATCATATGACATCTTCTTCTTCATCGTCATTCTTCTAAGCATCACCGTCGTCAGCATAAATAGATTGTAAAGCTGACTCTGAACGGTCAAATAATTGATGGCTTCTGCGACGAATTCGTCTTTTATGTGGAGGCTTAAAAGCGGCGTCATTGGCTTCTGAAGTCTTCTTCTGTGACTCTTTTCGTTCTTCAGCCTCACTGGATAATCGCCAGGTCTCTGCGCTCTGTCTTTCTGACGATTTCTTCGGCTTAAACGTCTGCATACCTAGTTTTGTGCTGGGATCATCTCGTAACATTACCACCAACAGCGATGGCTCCTCGTGTGCAAGGAATTCGTGTTATGCGCTGACCATAATGACACTCATCCATCTCTCATCATGTGGCCTCATATGAAACACAATTCCGGTAGCTACTGTAACGGGTTGCTGCATCGTTAGATTACCAGAATATGAAATCGAGCGGATTCAAGGTTTTATTAAAAGCACGACGTATCTCAGCCAACACAGACCTAATGTTATGACAACGCTACACAGAATTTCGCGTCCTTATGTCGTTCCAATTGAAACAAGATTATGATGTCAAGGATGAAACAAGATGGATTCACACATTTTGTAATTTTACTGAATGTACGTACGATTATGTTTGTATGAATGCATACATGTATGTGTATACGAAGTGTGTCTATATGTATGTCTGGATGCAGACGTCAAAGAGAAGCGACGGTGTGTCTGGCCAAAAGACGATGAGGTCCTCTGTTAAGCTGAGCATTTGAGAGTAACAATTAACGTCTTAAGTAACGACGTGACAACCTAATTCTGGCGGCGCCATGGCTGCTTGTCTGTCATCAGATGCCAGAGTTCAGCCTCTTCTCGTCTGCTGCCAATCAAACGACTCTTTGACTCCATCTTTTTACCAAGCAGAACCATCCAATGGATCCGTTCTGAATGAATCAATTCACGTGGATCAATTTATGTGAATCTATCGGATAGATCAATTCACATCGATCCATCGAATGCTTTCTTCCAATGCAATGTAATGTAATAAAACATTTATACAGCGCCCCTTAAGAACCTCTCAGAACTGGTTCGTCTTTTGCCTCACTTCAGCAGCTCTTTGTAATTTAGCCAGTCACTATTCAGTTCATCGTCGAGTGAAACAATCTTTCTGGAGATCCTTGATGTCCAGAGAGACTCCGAACAACATAAACCCACTCTACTGATCGACTTGAATCCTCTGCAGCCTTCGATGCGATCGATAATTCTAGATCGGCGTTGGATTAAAGTATCCACTGTTATCGATCGGAACGATAAGAAAACATCAGCTATGGATCGTCAAGGGCGCAGTCATCTACCTGCGCATAGGCCCGGCTTCTTAATAAGGGTCGGTCCTTGGCCCAATACTTTTCACACTACATGTAGCTCCAGTCGCTCTTGTCATTTGCTCATATGACATCATTCACAACCATTATGCAGCACCATCACATAGACACCAACAACAACAATCTAAAACGGTGCACTGACTGGATCAGTTAGTCCTCAGTTCGTTCCTAACCAAGGAACTGTTCCTGAATCCGAAGAAATCAGAAGTTGTACTTGACTCTTTCTCATCCATGAAATCTATTGAGGACCTAAAAAATCTAAATATTGCTAGTGCGGACATTTCATTTCAGTCACAAATAACAGTCTAAATAAACATAAAAATTTATAATAACATGTCACAGCTGTCTGCAAAATATCGTATTTCCATATTAAAGCCACACGTCGTGTTCTGTCTTGCTTTCAGTCTGAACATCGAGCCAGTCGCTTGTTGTGCAGTCGGGTAAAAACTCTTATTCGCTGCTGTACGGATCTACATAGTCTAACATTGCAAAAATACAACGCGTCTAGCTACACTTGGCTCGAATGGTAAAAAAAGACACACACACGTGTGATTATAGCATTTCTGTGAGGGAAATTTACACTGGCTTCCTGTCAAACCCCAATCACTTAGCACCTTAGCGACGAGCGTGTAGTCAAAGTGACTGGGAAGCCAATGCAGCTCGTCGTTAAGGAAAGACAGTTTTCCTTACACGCAAATACTCTTAACTACCTGTCATCTTTCTGACAGTTATCAGACAACGAGACGTCTTCGATCAGCTACATAAAACTAAAGCTATTTATCCTTCTCTGACGTATGAGACAGTTGGCCGGATTTCTCCGAAAGTTGTTATTTTGGCAATTATTCTAACCATTGGAAACAGTCTGCCTTCATACATTAATCATAACATTATCTCGCTAGACATATTCGTTAAGTGGTTTAAGATTTGTTTGTACCTTGTTGTTTCGTTGTCTGAGGGCTGTGATCCATTCACCCCTAGAGTCCTCGCTCAACGCTCATATGACGTATTAATAAATGCATTACTTATTTACTTGATTTGATGCAATTAGAAAGTACACATCGTTTTTCTTCCATATGAAGTTGGAGAGTAATCGTACCTGTCTCGTTTGAAGAGATGTGGGTGATCGAGTCACATTCCTCTGCGTCACGTGGAACTTAACTTCGGTTTCTGGACGGAAAGCAGTGTGTCAGTGTTGCATTGATTTTGTTATGTTTAAAATCACGTAGCAGGACTCGAAGAACATATGCGGTTGATAAAAGACTGATTGCCGGACCTGATCTTGGCATTGAGTTCATGGTCAGATAAATTGATCGCTTATTTGTCAACGCCATTCCTATGAGACGTCGATCTCTTTTTGAAGGATTCTTTTTTGCTTAGAGCTTGATTTCCCAAATGCAGACCAGACCACCATTCGCAGTCTGACCATAAAACACGAGAAGGGACAGGAGGTCAATGGTATGATTTGAGGAGTTTCAGCGTCCAAATCTAAGACTCCCAGAATCCCTACTCATCCGAATCCAATGCACGACGGAATATATGCAACATCCACGATTCTAGAATCAGCAATCGGAAGCAAGATGAGTTAACAGCCACAGAACTGGCCGTAGATAATAATTCTTGCAGCAATACTTTTCCAGACGACAACAGCTGCTGTAACAACAACCAATTGTAATCTGGTAGACCTAAAAGTGTGGTTTTTTTGTTGAAACTAGTTACTAAACTTTCATCACTTACCGAAACTATCATCAATAGAAAATAAATATCTGACATGAAATTATGAACTTTAGAATAGTTAAGTCTTATAGGTTGAGTTCTTTTCAGAAAAATCTATACACTTGTTGGAAAGGGAAGAGTAATGGAAGGCTCGATGTACGGAATTCGATACCGGCGTTAGCTGGGAAGTGAATGGCAAGAAGTCCTGAGATGCGAAGCGCCACTGGTCGACATCGGAGCTTTGTTCTATTGTCAATACCTTAATGTTGCCTATCAGTATTGAATAAAGGAAGACTGCATGAAACTGATGCGCGTAGGTCCATCAAGGTACACAGTTGAATGGTTCGCACTTGCGCTTTTCGCTTTTCGACCTCAACTGATGCAGCGAATGATAAATCCTATTTATCTCAAAAGAAAAGGTAAGGTCCGTCTCAAAGAATCCTCTGAGTCTTGGTGCCGACAGTGAAGAATAGGTCGAATGCACCGATCCGAAACGACTTGAATTGTTCCTTTAGTTTCTCGCCTTTATCTGAAGCCTCCTTCAACCCAAGACGCGGCGCATGTTAGGACATGAGCTGAAAGAGACTCGCTTATAAACGAATGACAGATCGTGTAGTAGTCGATCAATGCCACAGCCTTTTCTTACGGCTTTACATGGCTTGGCGCCGAGTTGTCAACTTCTTCTGACCTATTGGGATTCGAATCCCGGAAGTAGATGTAAAAAGCAAGAGCACAAACGACTGAGCCACCTGTTTTGAAAACCCGGAACAAAAAACAATAAGTCTTCTGGACAAAGAGCGTAATTATAATCGGTGATATTCCTGCTGTTCATATGTGACCTTCCTTCTTCTTTTCATCCCATGTTCACTGCTTATACTAAATCGCACGAAACAACAAACGCTCAGCGGCTGGTCTATCAGTTTCACCAGACCAGGAAAGTCGACCATTAGATATGATTTATTAATAATAATGATAATGAAAATAATAGTTTGAAATAATAATAAAACTAATAATGATAATAGGGCCTAATAACATTTGAATAATAGCTTAATAATAAAAACGTAGTACTGCTGCTGCTGCTACTACCACCACCACTAATAACAATAATAATGACTAGCCATTCAAGACCATGTTCCCCTAATTTTGCAATCCCGAGGGGTCATATATACACCGGGGGAAAATAATAATAATAATAGAAATACTAATAATAATAAAATTAAATTCTGCTCAGCCAGAACTTGACGAGTGATAGCCGTTCCAGACGATCATTTTATTGTCTCTGGACGTTGGTTTAAGAACCTGAGGAATCATAGTTACAATAATGAGAATAATAATAATAATAATAATAATAATAATAATAATAATAATTATTATTATTATTATTATTATTATTATTATTATTATTCTTATTATTATTATTATTCTTATTATTACAACATTTATACAGCTTAGTAAATCAATTTATGATGAAAGAAACGGCCGAAGTACATTAAAAAAATAGAAAACATTAACTTTAATTAAAATTAATTTTATTAATTCATTATTATTAGGAATAGACTTCCCGTAGAGCTCCGCATGTGCCCTGGGGCCACCCCTGGCCTATTTCTTGCAAATCTGAAAACTGTCTTATATGAACGTGCTGGTGTCGGGAGTGCCTCTGAGTAGTTACCTTGAAGGGGCGCTATATAAATCTTTAAATGAATGAATGAATGAATGAATAAAACATTCGAGTGACGCCGTAAAACAAAAATGCTTTCATCCGTGACCTGAAAGCATCGAGTTAATAATTGAAGGGCTTGCAGCAATAACCAGGTATGTCCGATTTTTTGAGTTTTGAGAAAATGGCTTCAAAGATTTGACACTTCAAACTGTTTTATCTAAGCCATTTTACGAGATATCGACAAGCTGTTTGAAGCACCATGTGAGTTATTACTGTATTTCACGAAATTGTTACATAATGCAATGCAAAAGATAACATTAATGTTTTCACGACATTTTACTTCATACCTGGTTATTGACACTCAATAACCCGGTATGAAGCAAAAATCGTCTGCTGTTAGTCGACATACCTTATTCTTGCACCAAATGGTGACTAGCACACAGTACAAATTAATTGTGCAATAAGGAGATAGGCCTAAGTCATCATAGTTACATTAAAGTAAGAAAAAAATAACCCAAAATCAGTTAATTATTAGTATTATTAATGAGCTTTTATATAGCGCCCCTTCAAGGTTATCTACTCAGGAGCGCTCCTAGTCCAACCACGGCTAAAGAGAGTAGTTTTTAAGTTTGCAAGAAACAATTGTAGAGTAAGTAAGTGACAATAACCGGGTATGTCAAATAACCTGATTATTGCATCGGTTTTAATACAAAGATTACAGGGAAAAACGACAATGTTTGTTATCATACCGGGTTAATGCTGCCGGCTGCTAAATACCATATGTCGACAAACTGTTTTATCCAAAAGCCAATTCAAAAATAATCAGATTTGCGCCAAATTTGCAGGGTATGTAGAATACAATATTCCAAGCATGCTGGCATACTTTTTCACATAAACCAGGTATGTCGACATACCTGGTTATTGAGGCAAGCCCTTCAATTGATATGTGTCGTTGTAACAGAGCATTTGTATAGCGCCTCTTGTTACTATATAAGGTTCTGTATGTTGTGCATATGACCTATAGATGGTTTACTACATAAGCTGAGCTTTAGTTTCATCTCCCATCAATCAATCAATCAATCAATCAATCAATCAATCAATCAATCAATTTCGTTTATTCTATCCAAGCTGACAGGTGCGCAACTTGTTACAGAGTTAAAGTAGTTACAATAACATTTAGTAAAATCAATATCTTAACTTTTTCCTTATCCCATATCATAAATAACATTGCTTAGTTGTTTTTTTATTCTGTTTCGTGCGCCTCTTTGTATAACTTGTCTGTTAGCCACAGTGCGTTTGCAGGTGGTCTATTAAAGAACATACTTACTTACTTACTTTATACTGTCATCAAAAATTAGCCTGGCCTACGGGCTTCATATGCAAATAATAATTATGCAAATATACCACGAAAGAAAGGTTGCTTCTGTCGTCTGAGGAGATACCTTGATATATGAAATCCTAATTTTTCAGTACGGTATAATTATAATAATACTAGTTTAGTGGGTAATTATACTTTGTTGGTTAATCAGTTCATATTATTTTTCTATAGAATTCTGGATATGAAATTGCGATCATCCTTCTCAGGGATCTCGAATTGGTGGGTTCTCGGTCGGAACACTGTCCTTCTGTCTGCCCGTCTGTCTGTCTATTTGTTTGTCTGTCTGTCTGTCTGTCTATTTGTCTGTCTGTCTGTCTGTCTATTTGTCCGTCTGTCCGTCTGTCTATTTGTCCGTCTGTCTGTCTGTCTGTCTGTCTGTCTGTCTGTCTGTCTGTCTGTCTGTCTGTCTGTCTATTTGTCTGACCGCCTCTCTCACTCCCCTAGTTTTTGACCTATGATTTACTGTAGTCTATTTGGACATAATTGTCTATATGAAGGTTGCAATAACTGAAATGCTAGACTGTCCGTCGGTCTGATGAAAGGTATTCTGAGAGGACTTCTTCTTCTTCTTCAGAAGTCTCAAATGACCTTGGTTTGACCTTGCTCCTTCGTGTAATTTGAAGAGCAATCTGACACTAGAGATTTCATCCGACCAATTAGGCCCCGTTTCTACACCAGGTGGCAGCACCATAACCAATCGACGGCGCTAGGTGGCGGCATCAGACACAATGCAGATCATTTGCGTTCTCGTCAGACCATTTCTCAAATCAAAACCTTCGACGAGTCTCTACCGAAAACAAATGGACTTGCTTTCTCTTTCTCTGTCTCTGCCCCTTTCTCTCTCTCTCTCTCTCTGTATGTGTCTCTCTCTGTCCATCTCTCTTTCTCTGTCTCTCTTTGTATTTGTCTCTCTATGTCTGTCTCTGTCTCTCTCTTTCTCTGTCTCTTTCTCTGTCTCTGTCTCTGTCTCTGTCTCTGTCTCTGTCTCTCTCTCTCTCTCTCTCTCTCTCTCTCTCTCTCTCTCTCTCTCTCTCTCTCTCTCTCTCTCTCTCTCTCTCTCTCTCGCTCGTTCTCTGTCTTTTTTCTCTCTTTGTTTCTCTCTCTCTTTCTCTGCCAGCAGAAACAATGTAGTCACTTCTATGATGCACAAAAATAACGATAGCTAATACATACGCACATACATACACATACATACACAAATACATACGCACATACATACACATACATACACGAATACATAATGCACATACATACATACGCACGAACATACAAATACAAATACACGTATAAATACACACAGAACTGAACTTAAAACTCATCCGTGTTTCAATTTGCTTTTCTTCCGTTGCCTCAATTCTTGTGTCTCTGACTCATTGGCTTATACATATGTACACATACATATATATATGTATGTGTACATATGTATGTTAATCTGATCACTGGATTAAGATTTCTCCTCATTGATGCTTTATGCATTACTACAACGGCGCTATAGAAGTCATTCGTTTATATTATAGTATACATACATACATACATACATATGCGCACGCACACACACACACACACACACACACACATATATATATATATATATATACGTATTAAGGACTATTATTGTTCATGGTCTGAAAACTCTCAGTGTCTGCCAATGCTTATCCATCACTCGTGTCTGGTCTAAACACTAAACGTGAAATGACTGCAACTCAGACATAAATACATGGAATTTATGTCTCTGACAATTCGGTGTCTATCGGCCATTTTAAGCTTTATGGACTCCATCGCTGCTACCATCACTCCATCGATCCATCCATCTTTCCATCGACTGGAGCGATCATTCCAGCCGCCCTGTCGTCGTCTCAACTACAGAATGTTCACACATAGAAACGGTTAAACCGGGATCTGACGATGTCCAGCAGCCGTAACCCTAACAACCTCTGATATAAACACGCATGCTACATGGCGGTCGCACTAGTCTGCGATGGAGCAGAGTAATAAAGTCTTTATCCTCCGTCGTCCACGCATACAGGCATATTTCCTTTGCTGCACTGGTATCCCTGCCTGCCTCTGTTCCTGTCTCCCTCCATACCCATCTGCCTCTCTCCCTACCTTCCTCCCTCTTTGCCTCTACCTACCTCCGTCCCTGTCTCCCTCTCTTTCTATCTTTCTCACCCTACCTTCCTCCTTCCATGCCTCTTCCTGCCTCTGTTCCTGTCTCCCTCCATACCCATCTGCCTCTCTCCCTACCTTCCTCCATCCCTGTCTCTACCTGCCTCCGTTCCTGTCTCCCTCTCTTTCTATCTTTCTCACCCTACCTTCCTCCTTCCCTGCCTCTTCCTGCCTCTGTCCCTGTCTTCCTCCATCCCTGTCTCTACCTACCTCCGTCCCTGTCTCCCTCTCTTTCTATCTTTCTCACCCTACCTTCCTCCTTCCATGCCTCTTCCTGCCTCTGTCCCTGTCTCTCTTCCTACCCATCTGCCTCTCTCCCTACCTTCCTCCATCCCTGTCTCTACCTGCCTCCGTTCCTGTCTCCCTCTCTTTCTATCTTTCTCACCCTACCTTCCTCCTTCCCTGCCTCTTCCTGCCTCTGTCCCTGTCTCCCTCCCTACCCATCTGCCTCTCTACCTACCTTCCTCCATCCTGCCTCTACTTGCCTCTATCCCTGTCTCCCTCTCTTTCTATCTTCCTCTCCTTATCTTCCTCCCTCCCTGCCTCTACCTGCCCCGCCCCTGTCACTCTCCCTACCTATCTGCCTCCAACCATCTGGTCCCTTCTTCTCCTGCAATCTCCACATTCCTCGGTTTGGTTCGATTAGTGATTACTTGACGGACTTCATTATGATCGGACGATCGCTGGTCGTCTCTCCGTCCCTTCTCTTCTGTCTTCCATTCGCCTCCGACGGCTGACGCTTTCCGCTTTAGATAAAACCCACAAGTATTTGGCAAATTACTTCTGGAATCGCGGCATTTATGCAGGCGGTCGAAGGGCGTTGGGAAGGAGCAGGAAGGTTAAAGGGGCGTTATCGCGAACCCTAACCCACGGGAGGCAGGCGATACTCGGGAGAAATCTACAAACGAATGAATTCGATGGATTTGCGGGAGTTTCTGCTATGATGAGAAAGAGATTCGGAGACACAGTAACAGATTGCGATTCAGAGCCATCGTTGGAATCTGTGGCATTGGCACTATATAATTTCAGAATCAACAACGCTTTTGAAAGCAACGCTGAAAGAAAATTGTCCTTTTTCTTATCCGATTTCCAATATATTCGACTACTCATCGAACGAGCAAAAGAAGAAGTTGACGGTCTTATCAGAAACGAGTTATTGCTTAGAAAGCGCAGAGTCAACGTATTTCCAATCCATGGCTGGTCATCCATCGGTCGTCTCTAAGACGATCAAATAGCTGAAGCACACACACGACATCTACAATTCAACAACTGAATTGCATTTTCCGACGACAACAAAGTCTCGTCAATATCAAATGAAACAGGATTCGATCCCAGAACGTTAAAATCTGGCGCTTCATATCGTCAAAAGAGCATTCTTCGTATCTCTGTCATTGTAGGGGCCTACTAAATGGTTGTCATGATGGACTGATTGAAATGCAGAGATAGGAGTTCGATTCCCCGTCGGGACACATAGCTCTATCAAGATGTCTGCTTTGCTGGCGCCCTTTCGGCTGCATCGAGTAAATCCTGCTATTGAGAGATGAGCTGATGAACAGATGAACAGATGACTGGCTGATGAACAGGTGACTGGCTGATGAACAGATGACTGGCTGATGCACAGATGACTGGCTGATGAACAGGTGACTGGCTGATGAACAGATGACTGGCTGATGCACAGATGACTGGCTGTTGAACAGATGACTGTTAGCATAGAACATTGTTTAGGGTCGTTATAAGGCGTCTGGTCGTCAGGTTCGAACCTTCAAACGTTGTACTGCAAACTCAACGACCTACCGAATAGGCCAGTGTTAGGTGAACAAACACTTCGGTGATAAACTATTAGACAGGTCGCTTGATTCCATGTCCAGCTAAGACTGATAACAGGTGGCCTTAACCGAGGCGTATACGCAACGGTCAGGTTCTTCAAGTATCTCTTTATATAGCACATGTTTAGATATGAAAGTATCTGTGATTGCAACTTTACATTTACAGCTTCAAATTAGACGCTTATTTAGCTCCAGCGTTTTAGGATCATTGGCGAGCGATGCAAAGGCAACCAGAGCGATGATTGAGCAAGGGACATGTGTTACAAGTGTAACTTACAACCTTGTGTTGAAAGTGATTTATCAATCAATCAATTTACGTTTATTAGCCTACTATACAAGCTGTCAGAACGCCACTTGAATACAGTGAATGGTTGCAGCACGAGTTATAAAAGGATTAGATGAGTTGTATAAAGGTAGTTGATATAAGTAATCAATATATTTTTCTGTAAAACTCCAGGTATAAAGTTACAGTCGTCCTTGCAAGAGAGTGAAAAGTCATGAGGACGCGGTCGGAGGACACGGCCACTGGGTCGACTAGGGGAACAGATGGCGTAATACGCGTTTTTTCATTATTAAGAATTGTCCGAAAAGGCGATCGTCAGCCTTGGAAGTCAATTCTGCAGCGGCAGGAGTCGAAGGATGTAAAGTCCGCGACGCTTCATTCTCCCGAGATGACCTGCTCGATCCTGTCGCGTTCGGCTGCTGTGGTGTATCCCCACCAGGCCGGCGAGGCATACATGAGTTTAGCAATGGCAGTAGCTTTAGCCACAACTTGGGTAGCAGCCACCGAGAGACCATGTGATCGGAGCACATTTAGTGCATACATAGAAGAAAAACCCACACGGCAAGTATAGACTCAATGTGAGAAGTCATTCGAAGGTCGTATCTTAAGGTGACTCCAAGAACCTTAAGTTCTTCAACTCTGGTGGCTTTAGGGATAAGGAACAGTCACCAGTGGACCCGCTGAACGGTGGACGGCTGTCCAAGAGACAATCATCTGTCGAGTCTTAGACTCGTTAAGTCGTAAGTTGTTTTCAAAGCCCACTCCGCTATCGCCGCAAGCTCACCATCAACCGTGCATAGGTACATCGAACCAACCAATAGATAGGTATCGTCCGCATATTTATAGATGCGGTTGCAGTTATTTATAGCATGGAGGCCCGATGCCCCAGCAACATATGACGGCGGACCTAAATCAGATCCCTGGACTGTTTATGTAAGCCACAGCAGAGTCAACCAACACCTGCGAACCTAGTTACATGGCCTCTTGTCAGAGAAGTAACTAACGTTATGACAAAAACGATTATTAATATGATGACAAATATGAAGATCATGATCATGCTGCTGCTGCTACTGCTGCTGCTGCTGCTGCTGCTGCTGCTGCTGATGATGATGATGATGATGATGATGATGATGATGATGATGATGATGATGATGATGATGATGATGATGATGATGATGATGATGATGATGATCATGATCATGATGATCATGATGGCGATGATGATGATGCCATGATGGCGATGGTGTTTTCATGATGACATATATCTGTTTGTAGTCAGTCTGGTATCAGTCATTACTGAGAGCCAAGTGTACGTCCTTGACGGCGGAGATTCGCTCGTGCTCGAGTGCTTCTTCCAGGCCGACCTCTACAACATGTTCGACTACCCGCTGCTCTGGCGTAAAGTTCAACGAACGGAAGAGACGCAAGTCAACATCATGGGCAACGTCAACCAACCGTTCCTGGCAACCGGTCGATACGACGTTGACTTCGTCTCCTCAGCTCCAATCTATAAGCTCAAGCTTTACATCACAGGTCAACTGACGATGGGTCACATCGACAGACCATCTGACTAAAAATTGGTCGACTGACTGATCCACTACAGACCACTAATTGATTAAGAGACTGACCGACTGACTGATTTACTGGCTGGCTGACCGACTGACTGGCTGATCGTCTGACTGACTGACTGACTGACTGACCGACTGACTGAATGACTTGCTGGCTGGTTGACCATCAACTGACTGACTTACTGACCGAGCCGACTGACTTCTGACTTAGTGGCTAGTCAGTTTGGGAATGATTTCATAGTCTTGGGGTGTTGATTTCTTGACTAATGATGACGGATTTTCTTCCTCGATTTCGACACAGTACAGACGCTTGCTACCCTTACCCTGGCCATTTGAAGGACAAGGGTTAGGGGTCAGTCACACTGCCCACCACACCTAAAGGACCATAACGACGAAGAGCCCATCAAATTTACCACGACGCCACAGATAAATATGCAGATAAATATAAAGAGACATTTGCAATACTACACATATCTACAATGCATAATGGCTCATGTGAGACACGTATTGCATTTCATGCAATCTTTTATTTATTGTTCGTCTTAACCGAGGACGCAGTGTGAAAGGTCTCCATCTCTTGCGAATCAATGCTCTTAAACACGCGAGTTATCGCTTACTATAAGACAAGAGACAACATAAAAGTTGAGAGTCTGACTGACTTCACTAACATTTCTAAAACGAACAGCCTTCTGGGGTTGTTACGGTACCGATTGTAGTACAGGCGTCGAAATTATAGGTTAAAGATTTAAAGACGGGGAGCTTCATATAGACAGGTTGTGAAAATTACAATTCTGCTAATGGACCTTAGCTAGGTGAAGTGAACTGCGAAGAGAATGAAAGCCTACAGTTTCCAGGGTGCGTTTTCAATCCATTAGGTGTTTCGTTACATCTGAGAAAAATGCTTTTGAACGAAAGATTTTGGCGTCTCTTTGAGGATTCGCTTTCCATCGACTCCTACATCAGCTATGAATAGAAGTGCTTAGAAGTAAACCCTTCCGGTAATAGCTGTATATTGGTGGAATTAATATTGTGCTTCTGACTTAGCGGATATACCCCGAAGGCCAAGGACCATAACGACAGCTAACAACGGCTTTTAGTGAAAGAGTATTACCATTTATTTGCCTTGAGTCTTTACAACAGAGACGGTCGTCACTGGCTTACACTGCCAATGGCTACCTTTTAGAATAATTAGAATACTGAGGACGAAAGCAAGAGCAAGTGCACCGAAATCTGTCGTTCTCGATACCATTCCTGAACGAATAGAGGCCAAAAAGTTCTTAGCGATAGCATCTGGAGGATCTTGCTGCTGGAAACGAACACAATTTTTGTCTGAAACATGAATTCTTGGTCTGTAAATATAGGTGTGAGGATTTTCGTTTCTTTAGCCGAGCTATAGCGAATCTTTGGCGTTTTCAAAGACTAATTCCCAACAAAACTAAGATAACAATCGAAAGTCACCAATGTTACCAGCACAAAGGCTCTTTAAATTCTCAAGTAACAACAGAACTAGAGGGCACAGCTACAAGATTGTTAAAAAATCGGCTGGGACAATAATGCAAAGATTCTTCAGTGCCAGAGTGGTGAACAATTGGAATAAGTTGGACGAGGGGACTGCTACTGCGGACTCGGTTATTGCATTTAAGAAGAAACTCAATAAACTTGGATACTAGAACGAGGTGCAATTGAGAGGAAGCTCGAGAGAGTGGCTCTGACACAGATGAAAGTCTTCTGAGCCACTTAAAACCTTGTTATGTTATGTTATGTTATGTTATGTTATGTCCGATATAGGCCACACGCTTGGGGGAGTCCATAGAGTAGTGGTTACATCACTGGCGTGAAGGGCAGTAGGTAGCGGGATCGCTTCCCGCAGCCCTCTCAAAGGTCCACTCAGCCTATCATTCGCGAGATGGCGCATTGTTAAAATGAGATGTGGGACGTGATGGGCGCCTTGTATGGCTGCCGTATACAGTTAAATTCGACTCCTGTTATAACTTGTGATCATCCTTTCATACTGATTTGTAATCATACTGCGTAATTGTCAGTTTGAAAATATTAAACGAAGATTATTATTATTATGTACACTCAATATACACCCAGTCCGTTGAGACGTAAGACCGCCAGATATCTTCGAACCTCCTAACTCCATGTGAGGTAAACACTGACTGCCCCGCTTCAACCTAATTCACAGCACCACACTTTCGGTGGACCACCTTTCCCGATCAGTAATTGGTCACAGTAATTCATAAATAGCGCACAACTAAGCGTAGGTGCAAAGGGCCTAACCGCTCATCCAGGGACCAACCATTACTAATTACAACCGCTATTCGTCACAATAGGCTTTGAATCACTAGACAAGAGAAGCCAAGTCAGTCATAAAGCAAGGTTGATTTGCTGAACTGGTTAATCGCTGGATTTATAACCTGCGGTAAACAAGATCATACATGGTTTCATAAAAAAAATTAAAACTACAGAACAGAATAATTCACTAAAGTGTGCAGTCAGAGTAAATCAGACATACTGAATACAATTGAATGCAATTCTTTTGCAATGCCACAGTTATAGCGACAAGAACAGTGTACACCTTTCCAATGTTCTCTAAGCCTGTGCTTTTCAGACTTTCTGATGCTGCGGACTGGTAATTGTTTAACCTGCCTTATCGCGGACCCGTGCTTAAAAATTGTAAATGTAGTTTTGTTACTGTTGAAAACTGTTGGCTATGTACGTTGTTTGAAGTTAGAGCGTCAGAAACATTTCATATAGTGTACACAATTATTATCTGATCCTCCGCCTTCCAATTATACTCGCCCAAAACGACACCCGCCTTGACAGCTGCTCTGCTTCCTCTCTTGATCTGGACCCCTGGAAATCGGACTCGGAACTCTGTTGGACTACTCTGTGGAAAAACCCCTCTGATTTGATTTGGCCATCTGGAATCTGGACTCGGACTTTTCTTAAATTACTCTCTGGAAACTCCCTCTGACTTGACGTAGCGCTCGTGAATAGGCTGGTGCCCTGCGCTTGGCCTTCGAGTGGCGCTTTAGAAGTTTGGAGATTACGATTACGATTATGATTATCATTCCTCCGACCGGTAACCACTCACTCGCGCATCGGTATCAGGCCACAGACCACAGTTTGAAAAGCAATGCTCTAAGGAATTAATCTTCCTACCTTCCTGTTTCTCGTCCCTTCCTGTTTCTCGTCCGCAGTCATTGCTCAAGTTCTTCACCCGATCGATATACCGCGTTGCACCTCGACTCTGCAAAGATCTCTCTCTCTCTCTCTCTCTCTCTCTCTCTCTCTCTCTCTCTCTCTCTCTCTCTCTCTCTCTCTCTCTCTCTCTCTCTCTCTCTCTCTCTCTCTCTCTCTCTCTCTCTTGAATTCCACAAATTCTCAGTTCCTCCTCCAACCATCCTCCGCAAGCTCCTCTCTAGCCATCTCTTAAGCTTTCCACTCCATATTACAGTTCCACCTGTTCAAGAATTCCTATCCCGAACCATCCACTCCTCCTCCGTCCACTCTCTTTCGTCTTAAACGAAATCCGTCTCAGCAGCTTCTCCTTCTCCTCCTCCTCTCCTCCTCCTCCTCCTTCTCCTCCTCCTCTCCTCCTCCTCCTCGTCCTCCTCCTCTTCCTCCCCTTGATCTCTCTGGCAACCGGACTTGGTTCTTTGCTTCGTATCTCTCGATATCTCCTCTGACGCGACGTATTCCCCTGCGCTTAGTCTCTGAGTAGCGCTTTAGAAATTTGTAGTTTACGATTACGATTACGAAACACAGTTTTGTCAACGTAATCTCCTCTGCTTTCATTATTTAATTGTTTTGTTACCTGTGATGAAAACAATGAGGATGAGTCGATAATTAGTTTCTTACCTGTGGCCAGGTGTGACTCAAGAGGACAGTGGCAACTACACCTGCGAGGTGCGAGGTCCTCACTCCGTTATACGTGGCCAAGTGACACACTTTGTTCTCGTCAGAGGTAAAAACATTTCTCCATTTCATTGTCCGATCATAAAATGAGGTCATCTGCTGAAACATAGCGACCAACTGGTAACCTGCACGTTTCCATTAGATGGACTCCTCTGGCGAGAAATGGACAGATTTAAGTGAGACAGCTTATGGGCTCCTTTTTCTCATGTGTCTGTGCAGAAGTAGAGGCCTAAGCAAGCCGTTGCTCTACGCTGATTACGAGACAACATATGAACAAATGTTGAAGTTAAGAGATGAAAATAACGATGCCAAATAGTTTGACAGCTATGAACAAAGCAGATATGAGCTAGATTACAGAAAATACGTTAAATGACACAGGATCATAGAAAATGATATTTGTGGCGATAATGATGTAGCTGTGATGATGTGAAAATGTCGTTGAGGACGGTGATGACAATAGCGACTAAGCCAACAACGACGGCGATGGTTATCTTACAAAATAAAAATTCTCAAATAATAGCAATGGTCGCTTCATTTGTGTAGCACCTTTTAAAATCGCGATAAATAAATATCCTGCTACATGACATTACATTATAATGTAATAACCGAATGTAAGGTCGAGTGTATGTGTGTAATACAGTTGGACAACGATTCGATGTAAACGAGTGACTCAAAATGAATTTTTTGTCCATTTGATCGGAATACACAGTGTGCATAAATTCGTTCCAGCTTCAATCGAAAGCGTCGTCATAGCAGACGATCGAAACGGAACCGGAAACAGTAACAACGTTTCCAGACCGGAAATCAACGTCATCGAGAACATCCGGTCGGTAGTGCGTTGCAGCGTGCGCGGCGGATATCCTCCACCGAAGATAGAGGTCTTTCTCAACGAGCGTGACCTGACGAGGGACTTCCACGTCCAGAGCTGGGCCAACATCAATGGAACCCGAGGTCTTCGAGTGATCAGCCAGCGCTCGGAGGCCGTAGCCTCTGCCTTTGTCGTCCAAGCCACGGACCACTTGGCGTCGTTGCGTTGTGTCGCTAGTGTGCCTGGAATGAAGAAGGTCGTCGCACACACAAGAATCAACGTCTCCTGTAAGTTCAACGTCGTCGTCTTATTATGACGATTTCTTTACTCAGGTTAAGAAGCATCTTTAAGAACCACTGCTCTAGCAGATCATCAGCCCATCGCTTTCGATTGACTGCTTATTCGTAAATCTAGAACATTGTTATATGTCCAGTTATTATCAGAATTATTTCCGGCAGCAAAAGAATGTGTGTGATATAATTACATGTTTTGCGCTGATGTCAAATAAACAGAAGAATATGATCTTGTGCAGTGAAGTTTTCTCTCAGCGTTCTTCGCTTTCCCCTATGCACTGTGCCTATCGAACCAGTTCCTGCTAAGCGTCTGCTACTAAACGTTTGCATCACACTATCAAAACAGCAGCAAATTAAAAATCTTCCAACTACATCATCATCATCATCACCCTCCGCAAACATCATCATAATATTATAATCGACATCAGCATCATCTAGAGACCTTCAGCCAAGTTTCACGGGAATCGATGAATGGTGAACACAAAGTTAATCTAATTTTACACTAAGCTATTTTCAATTTAAAAAAGAGAGGCTATTAGAATTAGGGCCCAATTCGTGTTAATTTTTGTCATAATTATATTGTCTAGTTTAGTTGAAATATAATAAAACATGTACAATAATTAAAATCTTAATATTTACAATAGACCATTGTAATAAACACAATTCACAGCAATTAGTAATCGTACATATAATCCTGCATAATTAGGTCTGTTTAGTCGATGAATTTAATTGAAGAGGCTTTGTATAGATGAACACTTTACAATTGCAAGTACAAAAATTGAGCACAGCTTCAGCTTTCATGGAAATGAAATGAGGAAGTCCCCTTAATGCGTTTAGGTGTCGTCTAGCCACCGCGTTCTAGCTCCAGTGAAAGTTGTTTTGGTTCCGCATTTAGTACAATGTGATTCATGTATAGTTTAAATCTTAGTAGTCGTGGTTTTAAAGACACATGGAGATAATCGTTTGTTGTCTGTTATGTTGGCAGTTGCTCCAAAGATCACGTGCTTTTCGACGAGAGCCAGTCTCTGGGAGCAGAACGTCCATCTAAGATGCGAGATTCGATCGAATCCGCGAGTCTTTGCCTTATTCTGGATAATTGACAGCAATGGAACGACTCTGGCCGAGGGAGAAGTCATTGACGAACGGTGGATCATCGTCGTTGTTAGTCTCACAATCTCACTCAAAACCAACTCTTACCCATTGCAGTCCTATACAAATCGAATCTAAACCAATCGAACGAAAACTAATGCAGTTAAGTATAATGCGACATTTCTATAGCGCCAATTCAAGAAACTCCTGATGGTAACAATCCACCAGCGATCAAATGCGTTTCTGCCTTTTAATGGAATGGACGAAACCCGGGGAAACTCAGGAGAATGTGTCCGGAGTTTCTTGGCTAATCATTGAAAACCTGTTCGGAATTTCATTAGTTTGCACTAAACATGTTTAAGTTTTCTCCATTTAATATTCGATGGCGCGTCAGTTTGAAGACCAAACAATGATTCACGCTAAAGATTGCATGGCTGGACAAAAGTAATACTAATTATTCTGATTAAATAACATCAATATGACGCTAATATGACTCTGACAAGGTTTTAAAACGACATCAAAATAGCACTGAACTGCTATATGGACCAAAGACTTTGAACATGGTGTTAGCCGTCGATCCCAGCTGGTTGGACTGTATGTGTGTGTGTGTGTGTGTGTGTGTGCGTGCGTGCGTGCGTGTGTGTGTGTGTGTGTGTGTGTGTGTGTGTGTGTGTGTGTGTGTGTGTGTGTGTGTGTGTGTGTGTGTGTGTGTGTGTGTGTGTGTGTGTGTGTGTGTGTGTGTGTGTGTGTGTGTGTGTGTGTGTGTGTGTGTGTGTGTGTGTGTGTGTGTGTGTGTGTGTGTGTGTGTGTGTGTGTGTGTGTGTGTGTGTGTGTGTGTGTGTGTCTTGTGGATTTTACTGATAACTGAGCTTTATTACTTTTGGAAGAGATGTCTCGTCTCAATGAACATCACTAACAGTTAGGAATGCAGCGCCTTCGAGATGTACTTAATTAAAGGACATTGGTTTAAGTTCCTAGATAGTACATGCATGCATGAGGATATGCATACATACGTACATTCATACATGTGTAGTGGTTAACTTCTATGGCACCAAATTATCATTGGAAGACATGCACTCAATGACACGGCTAATTGGTACCACACAGACTGACAAACCCACGCACAGATTCCAGACCACGAAGGCGCCGATTTGTCTGAAGTGCGAGCCCACTGACCAACTGACCAGATGCCACGTGTACAGGAATATACAGACGGACGAAGACGAATACGGACAGAGACAGAGAGAGGGATGAACAGACACAGCTATGCGAGTAAGCGAGTAACCAGACTGACGGACTCGACAGTATAAATAGAGACCGAGCTTAACATGTAGAGAGAGGACGAGAGAGTAGAGAGAGTTGTCACAAGTTATAGTAAGGCAGTAGTTGAGATCGTCGTTTTAAACTGTCTTGTCAATAAACTTATGCTGCTGAACCTGTGAGTCTTTCTTCGGGCCATCGGCCTGGGGCCGAGCTGGTCGTCGAGCGCGGAGATGCTCCGCCTGGTCGTCCTAGGGACGCGCCGATAACAAACGACACGAACCGATCGACTACAGACACGAGCACCAACTACCTTACACTACATGCTCTCCTACTCCTACATCCAACCTCGTCATCAAGTAGCCACGCTACACATGCATACATACATATCTACTATACAAACATAGTTACAAACATAGATGCATACATACATGCATACATGCAGATATACATATGCATGTATATATGTATGTATGTATTACATACATATATACATACATACATGCATACAATGTCATACATATATACAAGCTTACATTTATGCATACAAGAAATTCAGATTTTCCAGCGTTTTCTGTCTGACCAAAGCTGCCATATCCGTCGCTTTCTTATCCATAACTCTTTCTGCCTTTCTAGCGCTCTTATTAATAAAAGTTTTTCTTTGAGTGGGGGCGAAATTTCCGAGGGGCGAATTGTGGGGAGCGAAAAATCCGCAAACCACTTGCAAAAAGAGGCAATATAACATGTACAGAGAGGATGAGAGAGTAGAAAGAGTTGTCACAAGTTATAGTAAGGCAGTAGTTGAGATCGTCGTTTTAAACTGTCTTGTCAATAAACTTATGAACTGCTGAACCTGTGAGTCGTTTCCAATATAATATAACATAATCTAGTTCATTTATAATATATTACGATGTAATTTAGTCAACCTCTAGTCTAATAGACTTTGACGACGGCCTATCGCACTGCACAATGCATTACTTCGAAACGAAATCGTGGTCCACGTTGACATTTCGTTGAGTTGAAATCCGTATTAGCCACTTGTGAGCAAATGTCGCTCTTAGGTCTTCATTCATCTGTGTTCTTTGTTTAGGATCGAACGGATCGAGTCGTTGAAACACAACTCTTTCTCCATCGAACTGAACCAACCAGCTTCCGCAAGTACACTCTGGTTGCTGAGAACAGCGTCGCCATGGCAACCGCAGAAGCTGAACTCGTTCGAAGTTAGTAATTTCATTATTCCTCGACTGTCTTGAGTTTTGGGAGGGGGCGCATGGAGTCGGACCAGGAGAGTCATTGGTTAATTTCCTTTAAACGTCCAGGAGAAAATCTGCTGAATTAACGACGCTGCGGACATTGGCAATGTAAAGTAACATAGACGTTCCTCGATATATGTGATGCTGTTTACAGTACATCACATTACAAAGTGTAAGCATGACATCATCAAATGCGTGTTTTGGTGATTTCTTAATTGCCAGTGCAAAAATTGTTTAGACTTAATCTCTATAAAACATATTCACACTAAATTGGAAGTCTTGTTTGTGATAAATATGATTTAAATTTGATAAAATTCAGATGTCGTGTATTTCGTGTATTTCGTGTTACCACCAGCGATGAGCATTTAATGTAATGCATCGTGCAGAATTACTTATCTTGAGGAAAAACGGTTGTGATCAGAAGACGGATATGAAGAGAAGACCATTCCAGATGGACAATATCACAGCTGAACTTTTGTCCGCTATTGCTTTTGTCCGCATTCGAGTACTAATTGATTCGGATCTGGTTCTGAAAGAAGCCACGAGTAATCCTTGAGACTCGCTTTTTTTTAATTTCCAGATGCATCCACGGATGTCAGAATAAAAAAATATATATACAGATATATACATTCAAGCATGCATTGAGAGAAATGTACACACAAAAACCATACAAACATGTATGCATGTATAATTGTACATGTACATATGTATGCATATTTACATACCAGTATGTACGTACATATGTGGTAATGTATATGTGTGCATATATCTGCATGTGCGTGTAAGTACGTGGGCACGGACGGTGTGTGGCGCCATATAAACGAGGAAGGTGCGATTCGTAGGGGAAGGGTAAAAACCCTTCCTTCGTTCAGACTATCTTCCAATGAAGCTCCAACGTCGTCAGGTATAGTTTGTCGATTGGCCATGCGTCCTTTCTCTGTCAACGATACAACTGCATGCTACCCTCCACAAACTGCACTTTATGAACTATAATAGCCATCCCAAAAGTAAATATGGACACACGACGACTGACTTCCTGTTCACTTAAAAACTGCAACTTTTCATAACTCAGTGTTTTTTAATTTGGTTTCAACGCCATTTGCTCTTGTTATTATATGAGTTATTATATAATCTGCATATGCATTTCAGGCGTTCTGAGTCGAGCCATCGATACGAGCAACATGAACACGAACATGAGCAACCGAGGAGGAGGAGGAGGAGGAGGAGGAAGAGGAGGAAGAGGACCAGGAGGAGGAGGAGGAGGAGAAGGAGAAGGAGGAGAATGGGAGACAGTCAGGGCTTATGTTCGAAGTTCAACGGATTCGTCTTTCGTTCGATGGCGGTCACTCGCGTTCGTTGTCACGTGGTCAGTCGTCTGTTCAATCAGTTGGTCATCCAGCTAGTGACCAGTTGACCAGTTGACCAGTTGACCGTTCCTTTGACTTGGAAACTCAGCACGTCCTACAAAGCTAACCAGACGATGTCATCCGGATCGAGAGGTCGTCATTTGCCTCGGCTGCTTTCTCTGTGTTTGCTCTTAAGAGATCCTACTATACCATTGACCACCGAGACGTCTCCTCTCGTGACTACTGCTCACATAAGAAACAATTACACTACTACCTAACGCAAGGGAAGCTGGAACATGTAAATAAATTATTTGACGAGAGAACCCAATTATTTTAAATTTGTTTTGATTGTCTTAGTCGCACGCAATGCCCCATTGTTTCTCAGACTGCGCAAACTTTCCTATGCGAAAGTTCGACGGAAATACTCGATAGCCTCGTGTCTGTCATGAGCAGATGTTGATGTGCCTAGAAACGAATGGAAAGTTATCACGTGGGCCTACATTTGCACGAAAACTGTAACGCTCTCTTTCAATATTATAAACCAACTTAACAGTTTCCAACTGAGAGCACTGACGGCAGAAATTAAATGTTATAAAACAACAAAAACTCAAACAGCAATTCTATTCAACTTTTAGGGTTGGCAAAATTTACAAATGTCACAGGATAAAAGCACAGTCATGGACAAATTGATGCGAAATGCTTGTGAAACAGGGCATTTATTTGAGTCTGATGATTATTCATTCGATGGCCTTGGAAGTCTTTATAAGTAGGCCCTAGGCTAACCTGTTTGTTCCTAGACTATACAAGCTAACAGAACCGTATTCTACCCAGTGTCTGTTCGGTGGTGCGATTGGTATGTTATCCGACGACTAAAGGTTGGAACCCGGTGTAACGACCCTGAAACTTGTCCGTGCGCAATAGAAATAGGTAATGGTGTAAGTTGGGAAGTACATATGGCAAGTGTCCACGACCTTCATTACTTCTATTGCCACTTCTAGAGCCTTACAATGGCAATGATCGCCTCCTATAGTTTCCCCTTTCGATTTTGAGATGCTCTTGCGAGGATTTCTTCCTTAAAAGTGGACACTTAACTCTGTTAGATTTTCTTCGTAAATGAAGATTATTTGGTGAAGGTGCAAATAATACTTGACTGAAACAGAATCATCTTTCCAAATTTGATCTCTAGTCGGGAGATGGCGCGTTGAATTTCCTCAGTTTTCTATCAGTTTTAGTCAGAAACTGGCGATTGGTTTGCGATCTTTCGAAGGTTCACAATACCCTAAGTAAGCATCCCATTGTTCGCATTCATCTCATGTAGATGAGACGCTCAATTGCTCTCTCTCTCAAACGGTCGCTCTTCTTGTCCTTTCCTTCATTTCTTCTGTTCTCTCGTTATTTCTCCCTTGCCATCCTTCGTTCTCTACTCTACGACCTACTTTCCTTTCTAACTCTTCACTCACTTAATCGCTTTAATTTTCTCTCATTACTCGCTACATTGTTTATCCTTTCTTCCTTCCGTTCCTCCCAATCTCCTTTCACCCTTATCTCTCTTTGTCTCTATCTCTATTCGTCCTATCTCTATCCTGCCACACTCTTTCGCTGCCTTCCTGCTCGTCAATTTCTCAATCTTTCCGTCACTCACCACTCTCAGTTGAAAAGCGCATCCGTGTGCTCTTTTTCTATCCGGTTCTCAAAGTTCGTAATGAAGCAACTGCGTAATATTGCAACAGCAACAACAGCAGCAGTGGCCAGAGCAGAAGGACCACTTGTCAAACGCCGAAATTAGACCAATGGCGGGTGGACAAGACAGAGAGACAGAGCCAAAGACAGCTACACACAGAGACACACACACACACACACACAAACAGAGAGAGCTCAAACGTGCATAAGGCCTTATCCTCTCTACCAGACTCGCACGCCAACCTATTTACTCGCAGCAGCGGCGGCGGCGGAGGCTGAGGTGGTGGCTGCGGCGGTGGTGGTGGTGGTGTCTAAGCCTTGTCTGCAATTAGACTGTAGGCTGACAATGGTTCTGTTTCACTTTGTCCTTCGGCCAATATCGATTAGCCGCAGAATGAGCTAAATGTAACAGCAAACACAGGACAGCCATATTAGTAATAGTTGCAGTATTAGTTCAACTGACTGACTGGCTGGTTATGAATAATTTTCCCTCATTGTATGATGACACTTGGGCTGTGACCTTTTGGGTTGCGCCGCCGATAACGACAATGGAACGCCGAAAGTTCGATGGGATTCGAGGTGTGACGGCCATGGCCAGGTCTTCGCTGACTTCCGTACCAATAAGCCACTGCTCTTGCCTCCGCATCGATGTCCGTAACCCATTTGACAAATTCTACGCATTAGTTATAACACAACCAACTATTTATATAGCGCCTAATCATCTAAATCTCGAAGCAATCATTAATTAGTCTAAGTCGTTGATCGTATGCACCGTTTAGAAGTTCTTTGCTTCGCATTGATGCTGTTTTTGTTGGCTCTTCCTGTTTTTCTTGTTTTCAACGGGAAGCAGTCGAGTGTAGTTGATCTTCAGTTATCCGTTTGACAACTTTTGACGAAACTCAGTCGAGAAACAGCAACTGAATGAGACAACTCTAAGCACAGTAACTCTTTCTGCTTTCGTCAGTTCACGCAGATTTAAATTCAGAATCCAACTGCGGACGAGCAATGTTGAGGTCATACGGCAGAACGTAAAAAGCAATGTGTTCTTCTCTGCTTTGCTCAACACAATATAAGTGACTTTCAATTGGATGTGCTGTAATATGTCTGCTTTTAAAAGTCGTCGAGACGAATAGAATGGATAGTGTTAGTCGTTTTAGCTTCAGCGTTGCCTTGGCTGAGCGTCAACAGCCGTCTGTGTTATTGACGCCTTTGACTCAGCTTCCTGGACAGCGAGCGCCGCGGCTGATGAAGCTGGGCGCGCGTGTTTGGCCAGGTAGGCAATGTTACTGGAAATCGCCTTGCAGAAATCAGCTCTAAAAATTATAAAACCGTATGAAATACAATTGAGTTGAACTCTAAATAAACTTTTTTAGCATTAAGCCAATATTAGTAAGTACTGCATCCCGGCATCAAGCGTTGCGTAGCTGCAGGGTCGCGGGTTCGAGGCGCGAGCCCGGCGCTCCTTGCGATCCACGGCCAAACTCTTGGGCCAAAAGTAACAGTCTGAAATAAGATAACTTCGGCGTACCATAGCAGAATGTTTACTATTCAATTGTTCCCATCGGTTTTCGAAATCCCTTATTAGGCTGACAGAATTAGCCTTGCTCGGAGTTTTCTTGAAATGTCTATTTTTAGACGAAGGCCTGACTCCCTGGCTTCCATCGTTGCCTAGTGGCTTAGCTTGTGACCCCCTCCCCACACACGAAACCGGAAGCAGAGGAAGCTCTAGTGTTTTAGCTACCCTACACAGACAAAGAACCGCCTGCTATTATCACTACATCGGTTGCCTTGGCTGTAAGTTTTGCAATAAACATATATATTCATCTACTCTAGATATACACATACATACTTATAGCATGAATGGGGTTAAATGGTTTTTGGGAAACGGTGGTAAGTAAGGAAGCAGACCAGGATGAACCCTGTATAACCCAGCACAGCGCAACCATAGGCTGTTGAAGCGGCAGTGGAACACCGATCCGGTCAAGGAGACGGGGGCCGGTCCCATTAATGAACAAATGGGGCCTCGAATCGTAATGGCCAAAGCGATCAGGTGATATCTCTGCGGATATGACAAACTAAGTCCAGACTAATTAAGTATTTCATTAAGACACAGAGCCAAGAAATGTTTTCGGATTCGTTGGTTTCGATTGTTCTGTGATCATCGTTTCTCTGCTGTCAGTTATTCTCAGTCATCACTGCTTGTAGGCCACCTTGCAAAGTAAACGATCTCAGACGTAACGACGCAAGATCCATCTAACAGACATCGACAAATGCATGGAACCATTTCAGACGAACGATGCCATTGGATTCCTCTGCGGTTCCTAGTTCTTGAGTGTCACAGACAGTTTATGGTCAGATGACTAAACTACCATCTATTGTTCTCTTAGAGAAAACCGTTCAAGAGACATTCCTTGTCTAAAGAAGACGACTAGTTCATTCTAAGTAATGTCTCAGGGTTAAAGAGAGACACAGAGAGAGAGACAGCGAGACAGAGAGTACGAAACTTCTGGAGAAAGATGCTACACACCAGAGAGAGGCAGACAGAGAGATAGAAAGAGAGACAGATTAAGAGAAAGGGAAAGAGAGAAACAGAGAGAGATGGCGAGAGAGATGTAAACATAGATCAACTGAGACGGAAAAGAGCGATGGGCGAAAAAGAAAACTCCTATGGAAAGAGTCGACGATAAACAGACGATAAAAAATGACTTAATGACGGAATTTTTGCATGATTTCTCGAACGAAGACGTCTAATTGCGATTGCAAATCCTTCGAGGAAAGTAAATATGGGGTGAAATGGATCCAACCGACTGATAACTGTTGCGGTTTCAGTGTGAATCGACCTGCAACATAATGACCCTCTGCCGTATACGCTACCGGTTTTCCATTGCCGCTACATAATGCTGCGATAGTCTAGGGACAAGGAAAACAGAATAGCAACGTACATACACACATGCATGCATTGTATTGTATTTATAAAGCGTCTCGTAGTAGGGTGAACCGTTCAGAGGCACTCCCAGCGCGCAAGGCCACAAGAAAAGAAATGTCCTGAGGAAAGCAAAAGAAGACGAGGGGTTAGCTACTAAAATTTGAGAGCGAGTAGGAGACAGTGTATTCCAGAGAGAATGAACCAGCGTGTAACACGACGGAAGCATATACACAGAGCATATATGCATACACATACGCACATGCATACATACAATTGACATAAGACTGGAAATTTCCGCAGAATAAGGTCTGCAATTGTTGGAATCACTTTCACCGTAGCGATTGGTTAGAGCGCTCAATGCATGGATAGCGTGAGGCGGTTGCTGTGTCGTCAGGGTGAACAAGAGCTTCACGTGCAATTGGTCAACGCCATCATCGATGCTCTGTTGTATGATCGTCTATGCAATGTAACTGATATGTCACTGATCTAAACCAGTGAGTCAACAGGGCGTAAATGCAACGAAACACTGTTTGAGAAGATGGATGGGTGGAATTGCGATTGGTTAGAGTGTATACGCACTTCTGAACTTTGGAAGAGGGCATGTACCAAATGCAACCGTTTGGTATTGTAATGACCATGTTTCCCATTACTTGCGTTAGATGAACAGAATGCAATGCGCGAATTACTGGTCATGAAGACGCTTCTTGTGCTGCGTGCGTTCCTAGGCCTACTACTGTATATGTGCAGATGGGTTGACCAGCGACGTTCCACTTAGATGAACGTATACCGCGCTCTCTATACCAACCAACCATGCAACCACCATCTGTCTTAAATGCGGTTCCTGTGTTGGGACAAGTGCGATTAGCTGCATTGGTTTCCAGGGTCACTTTTAGTAACTTTCGTCGTTACAGTGTTGAAGCAACGAAAACCAAAACCACAGATTTTGAAAGAAACTTTCTAAAAAAACGAACTGTCCGAATCTTAACACTACAGGTGGAAAAGACAAAGGACTAGAGATGAACAGCAAAATTTGTATCACAGTCTTATAAGTACGTCGCACGGAAGAGTTCCAATATAATGTACACACATAAATATATTATACATACATATGAGAGATATATATTACATGTATATGATATATATATGCATTATAATGATTATATAAATGTATACATGACATGTACGTCAGAGGACATCCACGTGTGGTTGTATATTGAAATCTGGTATACAAGACTATAGGGTATATAGGCCTATATATACATAGGTAATGCTTATAACATCTATCGTGTATTTATTAATATATGTATATCTCACATGCAACTTCTATAATACATAACAAGTAATAAGTGTTCTAAATGCTAATTACTGCTCTAAATGTAATAATTGCTCTAAATAAATAAATAAATAATTATTTATCGTGGTGTATGCATGCAGTTAGCGATAAGCCTGTAACTTCATGCGTTTAATATAAATGAACGGACGGACGTATGTATATATATATATGTTCGTGTATATTCATGTATATATGTATGCTTGTATGTATGGGTTTGCGTGTATGTATGCTTGCATGTGTGTATGCCTGTACGGGTTTGTAAAATGCATTTGTGTAATGTATGTTATGAATGTAGGTATACGGGACTGACAGACGATTAAAGTGAGAGACGGAGAGATAGAAAACCCTAGAGAAAGAGAGAGAGAGAAAGAGAGAAAGAGAGACGAGGACGGACAGACCAAGGTTCCCAGGGAAGAGAGTCATACAAAAAAACTCGTATGTTTCAGAAAAACGGGTCCTACCCTAATTTGTGGAACTCGACTGTCGTGACTTCAAATGCCATGTGAAATAATAATGAGACGACGTAATTACTTAAAGCATATATATATATACATATATCCATGTATATATATGCATGTATCTGTTCATACAGGACCTTACGATAGGCTAGTTCAAATTAAGTAGCGGGCCTAAAAGGTCTATTCGTGAGCCAATCAGAAAGCGAGTCGTAAACCAGGGCCTAAGGACCCGAAACACTTAAGCGCAGTTGGCCACAGAAAGAGGATTCTTTCGTCGAACTTTGTCTATGGATGGGAGACGCATTCAAGAACGGGGCTTCGGTGGTCCCACCGCCTCCGCCGCCTCCGCCGTGGGTCTTCCACCGCCGCCACCACTGGCGTCGCTTCAGGAAGACCAGGACCATCGATGCACCGGCCGTGTGCGCATGCGCCGCTGGCTTATGACGCAGGTCATGTCCGGAAGATACAACGGACTCAAGTGGATTGACAGGGAAAAGACGCTGCTACGCATTCCATGGAAGCACGGGTCGAGGAGTGGCTGGTCGGCCGAAGATGGAAAACTGTTCGAGAGTTGGGCCATCCAATCAGGTCAGTTGTTCACAAGAGGATGTTTAAGCATTCCAGTTCTGTTTAGTTTAATTTAATTTGTTTGCTCTTTGCATTTGTTTGACATTTTTACTGCAGTGTTTGCTCCAAGCTATGAATGCAGCGACATCCTTGAGAGGTCTCCTCTGAATGCGCTCTAGAATTATTGTACATTAACGATCATAAATCGAAAGGCTAGAGCTACGGCATCGAGTGAGCCAGATAACGTTGGGTTTTCCGACTGTTATCTGTGACAACGTCTATCCAAGTATTGGTTTAATTCGGACTAATGTTGGCTTCCGCAATCCATATGTCGGTAGTTGGGTCAATCGATGAAACATATCTTCCTCAGATGGCAGATGATTTCCAAGATACCACTCCTTTACAGTTATTGACTTCTCTGCCTCCATCTTTCGGACCAGCGTCTAAGATCTTCGTCTTCTTTCCCTCCTGTCTTCCCTCCTGTCTTCCCTCCTGTCTTCCCTTTGTCTTCCCTTTGTCTTCCTTTCTGTCTTCCCTTCTGTCTTCCCTTTGTCTTCCTTTCTGTCTTCCCTTCTGTCTTCCCTTTGTCTTCCCTTCTGTCTTCCCTCTGTCTTCCTTTCTGTCTTCCCTTCTGTCTTCCCTTTGTCTTCCCTTCTGTCTTCCCTTTGTCTTCCTTTCTGTCTTCCCTTTGTCTTCCCTTCTGTCTTCCCTTTGTCTTCCTTTCTGTCTTGTGGTTCGTAAGAGGCGGTTCACAGTTCGTTACGACTCCTTGTAGTTTTTCGACCCATCGTTGCAGGTGAGGAGATTTCTGACCCAAGTCTGACTTAAAGTGACCATCACTTTGTGTACTGTACATTATTACGGTGGGGCTACATAAATTATTAGGTTCGATGATACTATGAACGTTTTTTCTGTAGCTGTGTGTAAGATGGTGGTGGTCGATTGTGGTTGAATTGTCGCCTTGTGAGACGTTGAGTGATGGTTAAAGCTATCCTTTGTCGACAGTCACCCATTAACATCTCCATAGGAAGAAATCCTTAAAGTACAATTGCTTAGCGACAACGTTCGATGTCCCGTCAGTTGAAAGAGACATCATACAACCCACATAAAAAAAACTCCATTGACCTGTGAACTTTGTGCTTTGGATTCTAAAGTGACTTCATCTTGTTTCTGAATTGAAGCTATTAAAAGCTCAAAATGAACGTTGATTCGTAGGCTGCTACTTATACGGTTGCAGGAAACACAAGTTATTGCACACTTGCGATTTGCCTGCTTTAAGGTTCGAAACTTCTTCAAAATTATTGCCTGTTCATTTACAGTTATTGAAGGCTCTATACGTGCTCATATATACATGCATCATATCTATAGCGTAAAAGAAAAATAATCTGAAAAAATAACAAACATAACATAAAATAGCGCAACATAACTAAGAAATAACGTGAAATAACATAGTATAACAGGTAGCATAATGACATTGAGTGGGTGAGTGGTTTCTGTTTAACGACATAACGATGATCACAACCTCACCCTCCGGCTGACACCATCTTCTTTCCAACAGAACTTGAGAGGATTATGTTTAATTGGATAGGCTATTGGGTGATGTCTTGAACCCAAATGCTAGCTTACACATGAGCTCAACGAATGTTTTCAAGCTATGCACCTGGAGCCGTTAGAGCATGTTAGTTGAGCAAAGTAGCTGTTTTCTCTTAACCCAAGGCACCATAGATGAGCTGCAACATTACTCTTCCACGATTTTTTTGCAGTAGGCCACCCATGATCAGTGCAGCATTTCTACCAAGCTGCGAAAATCGTCGCAAAGCCAAGAGAAGGACTGTGTCTACTGTGTCTTGCGTGTATATATATGAACGGTGCCTCGACGGCATGGTGTATCAAAAGGGTGTCGGCTTCTTCCTGAGTACTCGGTCCCGTAGCAATATGGCAGTTAACTGGCATGCTCTAACGGGTGTGACACAACTGGACATATAAGAGGTAAAGGAAAGAAAACGTGTTTTGAAACTTCCCTGCATCGGGTTCTGATGTCATTGCTGCCCTGAAAGACCTTGATATTGGCGATGAACCAGCTCCGGAAGTTGTGGTTGGTTGTGAGAAATTTTTGTACGCTCTGTTCTGTCCGAAGAATATTGGAATCTTGCGAGCCAAAGAGTTAAGATGGAACCTGTCTAAGCATGCAGCTGAAAAATAACCAAGGAGTGGAGAATCTTTCATCGACTCCAGGTGCATGGATTGAACACATACGTTGAGCAAGGAACACATAATGTGCAAGGTCGCATTTGGGTCCAGGACATCACCCAATATCCAACTGAACCTAATCCTCTCAAGGTCGGTTGGAAAGAAGAAGATTGGAGTTTTATGCCCCTGCTGCCAATAGAGCCTCCAGCTCCTGACTGCGTCAGATGTAACAGCGTTGCCGCCAAAATCAGATCAACAAAGTGCGCCAGTAGATGTTCGTGCAAGCAGAACAATCTTGTATGCACAGAACTGTATATGTGTGGTGGAGAAGACGCATGCATTAATATACAGTCGAGTGTGGGTGATGATGACACTGATGATAAGCATTGAAAAATGGTTGACTTTCGTAACATTGTTTTTGCGAAATGGTGATCACTCACAACAATTATAATTATAATTACTTATCATAATAGTTGACTTACTAACGATAGGCTATTCTCACTGCTATCATATTACATTCCTGGTTAAATTCCACACAAAATGAATGTTGTGATTATCGCATTCCATTTGAAGTTCCATTTTAGTTTCAATCAACAAAGTCATGTTTATTTATCCACTAGAGGGCGTATTTTGTGAAAACTAATAGCAGATTCTGAAAGGTTTTCATCCGTTTCCTAGTAGCACTCAATAGTAAGTTTCGTTGTACCTCGCGCCGTTTCAAAGTTATTAACGTTAAATTAGAACTCGAAAACGCCGCAATGCCGATTTCTCAGCTAGGGGGAGCCGATTCCGGTTTTTGAAGACTGATTCTCAAAGTCTAGTATAGGTTTCCTTTAGGTGTGTTTCTGTAACTGTGTGGCTAACTTATTCCATTCACAAGTTATAGGCAGTTATAATGTGAGGATATGACGTTATGCTAAAACAAAGTCCGCTAGAGTACGGCGTTAACCATGCAAGAAATATTGACAACAGCATTTTTCTGTGTCAGAACTATCATATTACGAAGTTAAGCATCATTGCCAACATTTTTCTTTTGTTACATAAGCCGACGGACTAAATGATGGCTATAATAAAGTTTCTGTGGTTTGTGGTAAAACGTCCAATGCTCTACCATAGGCCTACTCTAACATGGTATAACGTTTAGGCCTAGGCCTAACGAGGTTGTTGGCTTTGAATTAAGTCACTGTACCCGGTATCTGAGGACGGTCTTTTTTGCCCATTATACCTCTAGGGCTTCAGTTGCGGGCCACCGTCGTAAGAAGTGGAATTATACTTACTACAAGTTTATTTTACCTAATTCGGCATTAAGTATAATGAAACAGAAGTACGTGCTTTTGTATCCAAGTTCGCAAGAGGGCGCTAGTAAAATAAAAAATTTCGATTCATTTCTTTCCTGTCCTTGTGAGGAATCAAACCAAGCCCAAAAAAGGTAAATAGACCAAATATTTTCCACCCGTCTTTATTATGTATTTGTCTTTCGGAAGGATAATGGTTATGTTTTGATTCCTCCACGGATGGGCGTCATTTTTAAAATCTTATAAGCCTCTCTTTCAATTATTCTAATTATTTCAAGTTTAATCTCAATCCTGTAACTTCTATAATTAATTTGCAAAATTCTAACCTACTAAA
>OY744617.1:9375303-9422803 GCA_963556255.1 Allolobophora icterica | reverse complement strand
TATCACTCAATCGTGCATAAATTAGGCTGATCGACGAACTCAGTAGACACTGGTCCTATGAATTCATTAATTGAATCTACAACGAATCTATGTGGCACAATCATGACAACACCGTAACATGTGACGACCAGATGCCTTTGTAGATTTAGGCCTACATGTGATTACATAGATCGACCTCTGACTCAGGTCACCAAGAAGCAAGGCAACACGAAATCCAAAACTAAGGTTCAATTCTGTGGAAAAAGTCTTTGGCCAATGGCCAATCTTTGGAAAAATCCAAAGAACCACAGAATCCAAAGAATAAGAGAAAGTACGATGAGATGGTTGCTTCGTTCTCGACAATTTTCCTAGAGAGGTTGAAGGATGCAGTGCTCGACACCAACCAGTAAACATTCTGGATTGTAGAGTAATAATAATCGCAAATTTGTATATTTGTATATTTATATATGTGTATGTTGTTAGTTTTCTTGCTATTGCTTGCGTTCCAGTCTATGCAATTTTAGTTGTAAACTACTGATTGGTCATGTATTCGATTCAAATGCAATAAACAATTGTCCTAAACGGCAGAGCGCCTCTTCAGGAGAAACACCTCAGAGGCGCCTCTTCAGGAGAAACACCTCAGAGGCGCCTCTTCAGGAGAAACACCTCAGAGGCGCCTCTTCAGGAGAAACACCTCAGAGGCGTCTCTTCAGGAGAAACACCTCAGAGGCGCCTCTTCAGGAGAAACACCTCAGAGGCGCCTCTTCAGGAGAAACACCTCAGAGGCGCCTCTTCAGGAGAAACACCTCAGAGGCGCCTCTTCAGGAGAAACACCTCAGAGGCGTCTCTTCAGGAGAAACACCTCAGAGGCGCCTCTTCAGGAGAAACACCTCAGAGGCGCCTCTTCAGGAGAAACACCTCAGAGGCGCCTCTTCAGGAGAAACACCTCAGAGGCGCCTCTTCAGGAGAAACACCTCAGAGGCGCCTCTTCAGGAGAAACACCTCAGAGGCGCCTCTTCAGGAGAAACACCTCAGAGGCGCCTCTTCAGGAGAAACACCTCAGAGGCGTCTCTTCAGGAGAAACACCTCAGAGGCGCCTCTTCAGGAGAAACACCTCAGAGGCGCCTCTTCAGGAGAAACACCTCAGAGGCGTCTCTTCAGGAGAAACACCTCAGAGGCGCCTCTTCAGGAGAAACACCTCAGAGGCGCCTCTTCAGAAGAAACACCTCAGAGGCGTCTCTTCAGGATAAACACCTCAGAGGCGCTCCAGACCTGACAACCCAAGACCACAATTATTGAACAGAATCTGCAAAGACTGTTAAGAACATCGCTGTGGTATCGACATAGGATGAATGGTCGATGTCATTGTTTTAAGCCTTTTCTGTCTCTTAACTGCCTCTACACCCACAGTTGAAATGTAGCATAGTATATACATGTCAGTTATGTAGGATTCTTTCAGACTTCGCACTCTATCTGAATGTAAGTTTATTTAAAGCGAATGAGTTAATATTTATTCAACTGATTTTCACTTATGACACTGTTTTGCTGTGGCAATATTTACTTCGCTGCCTACCACAGTTTAAAAGTAGTTTAGTCATTAGACTTTTATGCGTTCAGTTTATGATTCATCGCTTAGCAGAACTGCTTAGATGAGTTTTTCCTAAGCGGAAATAGTCCCTGACGCCGCCGCCGCTAAGTCCTCAAATCGAAACCCGTCGCTAAGCTATCGACTGCTAGCGACTCGTTCACGTTAATTTTTCTTATTGTTTCAATCGCCGCCTCCGAATTTCGATTTTTGACAAATACATCAGCAGCAGGACAGGAGTAAAACTTGCTTGTAAGGTACGAGTCATAGTGCAACAGACTAAAGGTCTAACAATCAGTTGATGTCAGGTCACCAGTTCTTCACTTACTACCTGCCTGCCAACCGATGTCTATAACGTTGCATGATGTCACCGAATCGTTTTCATCGAAAATGGCGTCTGTTGTTTAGGAAAACGTAACATGAAAATACGTTAAATTTAGCGTCTATGGCCATTCGACTAAGTCGCTAAGTCAGTAGTTAACTTATCAAGTCAGTCGGTAATTCCTTGGTGACTGACTCCGGGGACGAAGCGGAACTCGATGACAAATGAACATTTCGCTCATATCTGTTGATAAGTATTTCTGATAAATGACTCTGGCCATGTTTTATTATTCGCTGTAATATATTTACAGTTAGGATGCATAATTGCTCGATTAATTTGGATGTATTTATTGCATCCTGACAATTTATAACGGCTACTTTATTAATTTCCTGAAAAACATTGTTAGACCGTCGTCAATAATTTTGGACTAGATAATATGAGGTCAAATTTGTTCAGTTTTATAAGATAAGTTGTTGCAGCATCGGTTTTCTGAACGGTCAACTGCAGATGATCGAAGGTCTTCATAACTGTCACTTTCATTCATCAATCCAGTCAGTCAGTCAGTAAATTTATGTAGCGCTCTTGCATTACACTCAGTCGCATGAAAATAGCTACTCAGAAACACTTCATACTAGCAGCGTTCTTGACTAGAAGGACTTCCTATCTTCCAGAGGCAGGCCTTTCCAGATAGTTGTTGGTCCTACATCAAATGGAATGACAGCCCAGAGAAAATATGGGTCGTGCGGCACCTATGCAGAAAGAATCAAGCCATCAGGAGAAAAAGAGACAGATATATGCGAAATATGAAACCACGTTTAACAAGGGTGACAGTGCTAGTCATCAGACAGGGAGTCAAAAGAGTAACCTGAGCGGTATCCATGGCGACATGCATATCCAAGAAGGCTGATGACGAAGCGTGGCGTGTCCATGACAACCAAGATGCACAGACTGCTGGCGATGATCACATCAGACTTGTTCCGCGGAGATAAAACGTTGCTATGGAGACCTTGTTCTATTAATGTATTGAAACGTTGAATAATCATATGGAACAAAAACCAAGATTCGTATTTTATCTGTCAATGATCGAGCAATATGACGTCTGAAGCAATTGTTGTATGCTGTGTCATCTCTAGGTGTTATCAGAATATTCATATAGGAACACCGTGTTATGCTGGAGGAACCAAGTGCACAGATACATACACACGTACATACTGTGCTTTTATATAGCGTCTCTACATTCTGCTTGTTTGCACTTCGAAACGTAGCATCTGCTCTGCTTGGCTGATTGTTGGCACTTGTTCACAGATATTCACCTTACGATACATCAGGGGCGGATCCAGAAGGTTTATCAGGGTGGGGCCAAAAAGAATACATACATGAAAGTTTGTGCGGGTAGTGACGAACGGACCAACGAAAATTTCTTTCCAGAAAAATTCGTCTACGTCTACGGGGGCAGCCACGTCCTGTGACTGTCCTGTGTAAATATCAAATGGGGGGCATGGCCGGATTGCCCCCTGGATCCGCCCCTGCGATACATCACTATAGCCTTACTTTATCTTATTATCAAATACCTTATTATCAGATGTTCTCTATAATCTATATAGCAAATGGCGGCCAACTGATTCCTATGGAGTGGCTCAGTGGTATATGACCTCATCACAACGTGACGGCAAAATTAATTATAGCTTCAGTATTAGGAACCTTTCCTCCTCTATGACGATTCCTCTTTAGGAGAATCCTACTAGCATGCCGCTAAAGAGGAATCGTCAGAGACGAGGAAAGGTTCGTAATACTGAAGCTATAATTAATTATGTCATCAAGTTGTGATGATATCATATACCACTGACTTACTCCATAGGAACCAGTTGGCTGCTATTTGCCGAGGAAAAACGACCTTGTTATTGCATTCTAATTACACCATAACCAGACAAAATTAGCTTCGATCGTATACTTCCTTCATAAAAGCTTGGCAGCGAATTACGGCATTTCATGATCAGATGTGGGTTCCATAAAGCTGTGGTCCTGGGTCTTTAAGGCCACCCCGCATCGGTGGGAAGTCTGGCCTATTCGGGAGGCTCTCATCCTGAAGCAGTTGGGCTCCAGTCAGCCAGACAGGATGCCACTGCTTCAGAAGGATCGTTGCTTATTAAACCAAAACCCGCGTTGAATCATAGCCCGCCAGTGAGCAAGTGATACAGCCATGAGGGTAGCCATCTCTGAGCGGACCCACAACCGCAGCTGTATGGGATCAGGGTGAGACAGAAGGGTCCTTGCTAAGAGGTACAGCTTCCCTCATCACCCTCCAGCAACACCAGTGACTGCATTGGCATAGGGGCAGCTTAGAATTCGAACATAATTGCAGGAAGTAGGACCGTACGGGTCCAGACAGTCTCCGAGCACTTGATGGACAAGGTAATTGCAAGGACGGCTGTTGGTCTGTGAACAAGTGGCGCTAATCAGCCAAGCAGAGCACATGCTACGTTTCGAAGGGCAAACAAAAAGAATTGCTAATAAATAACAACTCTGTGATATATTTACCCGCATAGCCAACTGAGGGAGCTCTTGGTGACCTCGAAGCATAGACTACTGAGGTTGACAGTTCAAACAAAGATAGATACAGATAAACTTACAGATAGGTGGAAAGGCAATCAGACAAACACAAATGCGGGTTTAGGGAAGGAGGCATATTGAAAGAAAATGACAAAATCTATTGCATTCGAATAGCTATAAGCTATTCTGTTTCTTGCAGGGAAGTTCGACCCACATCATCCGAATGCGCGCAAATGGAAGGCCAACTTCCGGTGCGCGTTGCGCTCTCTTCCGGACGTAGAAGAAGTAAAAAACCTCAGCCACAAAACCGGAAAAGACGCTTACAAGATCTTCCGGTTTCTCCCAGAAAAACAACGAAAACGCTGCTACAAAAGTAAGTAAGCTGAACCTCGGATTCTTGGATAACCTCTTCATCAATCGTTTCAAATGAACACGTTATGTAACACAATTTAATGTAAGATAATGTAAAATAAAGTAAGTTAAAGTTAGGTATTGTAAATTAATGTATAGTAAGGGGAATTAATACTATCGCGTAGTAAATTTTATAATAGCAGATTTTAAATGAAATTGGTTTGAACTGCACGCGCCAAGTTTATTTGTCAATAATTGTCAACTGTTTGCTTCCTACTCTTTCTAAGAACGTCTGTTTGTCACTCTGGAGGTATGCATTCATGTTCCTATGTCTGTCTGTATCAATGCATCACAATATAATATTATTATGGACACATGCACTTATATAACTGACGAACAATGTTAATTTATTCACAACCGGATGCATGCGACCATCAGTTCCTGAAGCTCATAATATATGCACGTGTCCATTGCAAAACGAGTCTATGGATTTATCTATGCTTATGTATGTATATATATATATATATATAATATATTTATATATTATATATATAATATATAAATATACATATATATATATATATATATATATATATCTATATATATATATATATTCAAGGGTTGGTTGGGCATTTGAGTTTTTCGAAAACAATATCCAATGACATGCTTTTCTAAAAGTGATCCTTTTGGAAAAGATCGTCTTTTGGAAATTGGACGTGCCTAGTTCCGCCTATGGCAAGCGAAACTCAACATTGCCATTTAATGTCCGAATAACCCGTCATTTCCATGAAAAGTCATTGTAATAATTTAAGGATCGGCCATGTATATTTCTTTCCGCGAATTTGGTCAAAGACTCTTGAGCGCTTTGAAGTTCGATTTAGTTAGACCTTCAGATGCCAATAAGAAAAGTATTTCATTAGTCAAGACGACTGGAGACGAAATTACATTAGCAGAGGCAAAGGAGTGAATGTGGTGCATGCTTCTGAGGATGTGTGCATGCATGCAAGTATCAAGATACTTAATATAGCGCCTTTTAAGTTCCTCACACAAGCGCTGCACAAATGGCTGCTGTCTGACTGCTCTAAGCAAGTGGGTTTTAAGACAGTTTGAGAATGTTTGCTGCACAGGGCAACAGCACGTAAATGCAATGGAAGACTGTTCCCCGAAGATGGTCATGAGAAGGCACGATGAGCTTGAGTTGAATTGCGGAAGCGCAGCACCTACATGTCTCCACGGCAAGCAGAGCGCAAGGATCGCCGACCAGGTTGACTTGAAACTGGAGCACTCCCCCGATGGATGCCAAGGCATACGTATGTCTCAGATGGCGCTGCTGCATAGGTAGACCTACATACTGAAGAGATGTATAGGCCCCTACATCCAAGTCAACAACAGTATTTCATGACGGAGCCTATCAAGTTCAGTTAGCAGTTTCATTGAATTGGATTGAACCGAAAGTTGATCATCAACAGTTTGACGACAATGGAGACAAACGTATCGCCTATATGTGGGTTGTAAAGGGAAAACTAAAAAATCCCGTTGACCTCGTTATATTAGATTTGCTCTATTACAACACAAAGCTGCGTTTGTTACATGCTTTGCATATGTGGTGACATCAACCTGTTAGACATCTATTTCACAAACTCGTTGTATACTTTCCATAAGTCTTTGTTTGAGACAACCTTCAACGAGTTTTACTCAAGGTGATTGAAAGAGGCATTGTATACTGTTCGCATGCATACTTGCAGATGACGATGACAAAAGTACACCCGCAGAGCATTTACATAGCGCCTTCCTAGGTATCTACTCAGAGGCGCTTCCACCCCAACCCCGCTGATAATAATGACGGAACAAATCTGTATTAAAGTTCAACTGTTCGTGCAATCCTATAATATATTATAGGAGTCCTAGTCAAAATGAAGCTATATCATGCTTTGGTAGAACCGGTGCTACTATACGGGTCGGAATGCTGGTGCTTGAGGAAGGAGGACGAACGAAGACTGCTGGTGGCGGAGATGGGCTGGCTAAGAAGAATCATAGGCAGAAGCAGAAGAGAGAAGATCAGAAATGAGAAAACAAGAGAAGAGCTGGGAGTAGAAGAAACAATAGTGGAAAAGATCGGGAAGAGGAGACTCAGGTGGTTTGGCCATGTAAGCAGGATGGGAAAAAAGAGGCTACCAAATGCTGCATTACACGGACATGTGGAGGGGAAGAGAAGTAGAGGAGGGCAGAGGAAGACTTGGATGGACAACATCAGGGAGGATTTAGGGGAGAAGGGCACCGACTTAGCCGGAATCGGCGAGACAATCAAAAATAAAGAACTTTGGAGAAGTTTCGAAAGGCCTCATTGTCAGATCACTGACGGAAGAGAAGAAAGAAGAGATATAGGAGTCCTAATTACTACTGTGATCAGTGGCGTAGAAAGGTTCTTCGGGCCCTTGTGCAGAGCTTCGATGATGGTCCCTTGAACCCCCTTCGAATTGAAACAAAAAAACGCTGTGTAAAAAACGCTTGGCGCTTTTGCGATATTTTGCGATATTTGCATATTCGATTCAAAATTTGACAGCAATTTTTATAGGTTATTTCTCGAATCTGTTATTATTCTTTCCTTTATGCTAACTTTCAATCAGTGTAACTTGTCCACGGTTGCGGTTTGTCAACCAGTTCATGATCAATAATAAAAACGAACATGATGATGATGATAAATAACAAAACAATTTAACAAATTAGACAAGTGTTTAGTCTACAGTAGTCTTAAAGGAAGAATCTGAAAATTTCGAAAAGTTAAAACGTTCGTTTGCGCGCCTTCTCTTGCGCAAAATTATCTACCACTTTTGAAGTGTCAAGCTTTATGGCATGTTCATTTTCTATTGACAACATTGCCAAGTCGCTCAGCCGCTCTTCATACATTGTACTTCGTAGATAGTTTTTGATTAGCTTCAATTTTGAAAGTGATCGTTCACATGTCGCAACAGTCACAGGCAAAGTCAACAGCAACATGTAGGCAGTGCAAACATAACTGAATGTAGACGAAATAGGCCTAATAGTAAGCTTAGTCTACGAGTAACACTTGTGTAATTTCGAAGATGGTTGATCTCGTTAACTACTTTATGTACATGTAGATTTAACTTTTAGGCTAAAAATGACTCTACACGCTGCCAGGGGCCCTTCTAACCGCCAGAGGCCCTTGTCTTTGCACAACCTGCACAACACATTGCCACGCCACTGACTGTGATCTCCAACATTCCATTTTGCCTAACTGTCCTTTTCTCTACGCATATGAACTTAATGTAATATAATGCTCGCGTTATAATGTTCTCGTAATCAAAAAGCGACTTCAGAACAGTGTGTTTGTCACACATATCACTTGAAGACATGTGAACATACGGTAACGCCTAATTCCGCGTATCTCAGGAATGCACAAAAAAATGTCATTTACCATCTATATAGTCTCCGATGACTTTCCAAATGGTAGGCGCTATTTGTAAGTCGTCATGCATCGGCACTAATCGCATACGCAGAATTAGGCGTGATTTCCTCATGTCTTCATGTTTTTTTCTGGCAAACATGTTCGTTTCAAGTCATTTTGATTGAATATACTTCACTTCTTGTTGGTATCACACAAAGTCAAACACGCCGAAACCCTAAAGGATTCATAACTCTTTGGTTAGATCCATAATCAATAAGAAATATGAACATAAAACCCATGTGCTTAAGTCTTTGCATTAGCAGGTTGATGTCACCTCATATGCAAAGCATGTGTTCAGCAAAGGATCTGTTTCAAATTGGGGACATAGTATATAAAACAACTGAACTCTGGCCAACCATAATATATGTCAAATGAATTCTTATTTCCACATTTATCATTTTTCGACCAAGTCATCCGATTATCGTTTTCTGATCATATCTAAAACTGGAACTGTTCTTGGTGAGCGAACTAATTTGTCGTCTAGCAATCAGGAAAATACACAACTAGCTTCAGAGAAGTAAATACGAATAAGTACATTGGTCTGTTTTTCATTTTCTTGAAGCGACACGAAGTTCTTGGCGCCAGACATATTCATCGAGGTCTCTAATGAAAACGGAAGTCTTCGTTCGACCTGAAATTCCGGCTCTGACCCGGGTTCCGACCAACAATCTAGGCATAACAGATGGGGTCACCGACCGCAAACTGACACCAGGCGAGATGGTAAGATGACGCCGACTAAAGGAGAATTCTAATGTTGCCGATTTCTTTATAGTCATCGGATTTGCGTTGAACGGGGTTCGAACCCTAATAGGCTATTGAAATTGACAATTCGCTTTGAATCGCTTGAAAGTAAACCTTGTTTGGTGGTTGACTTGTGTTGCATTGATTGAGTTGACTCGGTTGCTCCGAATATTACATGGACAATCTTTCTATCACATGAAACAGGAACAAAATTGGTAGAGGTCCTGCAAACATTGACAAAAACCGAAAGGCAGCAGTAAGCATGGTTGAGAATTGACAGAACATGGATAACTTACTCAGTTTTCCCGAGTTCTAGTTATAGGTTGATGTCACCGCATATGCAAAGCATAATGTTCAGCTAAGGATCTGTTTCAAATTGAGGAACATAGTTCATAAAACATAGTTTATAGAGGTCGTCCAGAACAGCGACACTTGAATATAGGCATACATAAACAAACAACCATATAAACAAACATCTATATAAACAAACATCTGTGTAAACAACCATCCATATAAACAAACATACATGTAAACAAACAACTATCTGAAAAACTGTTGACCGGTATACCACCCGTAAAACAAACAACCATAATAAACAAACACTTGAAGCTCAATTGATTAACGGGCGCAAGTCATTTACTTTAATGGTTTAGCACCAAACAATTTTGCTGAAGCAACGGTCGAAGTTTGCAGTTCATAGGTTCAACACGAAATTAGCGTTGCTTGCTGAGTCGAATAATCATTAATGGGTCGTAGCATCAGGGCCAGGGAAGCTATTGTTGCAAACTGCCTTTGTTTTAAATAAGTAAATATTAAACCCCTACGATGCTCCAAAACACTTTTGAAAATCAACTTTACTTTCAGTTTTATTTTCGGCTTTAGTTTGGCCAGCCATCAAGCGTTGTCTCTATAAATCTATAATATTATGCCCTGCTGGTTTTAATCAGCTCACTAATGAATGCAGGGCAATCGTAAATCGCTCGCATCTTCGTCCCATTTGATTGAATTCGAATCTGCCTTTGTCATATGAATTGCCCATGCGCCTTTCATCGCTGTCTCCAGCATTCGAATAATTCCTGTACAACATCACCAAAAAAGTAGTGCATATAGATCATTCATAGAGACAACGCATGATGGTTGGTCAAACTAAAGACGAAAATAAACATCCATGTTCAAATATGCGTAACTTTTGTTAGCTAGATGGCACAACCTCTGACAAATTTCATGTAATTATCTGTTTTTCAGCGGTCAATAGCTGCATGCCTTTATAGGCTATGTTAGCAGATGATTTCACACACGTAAATATAAGAAAATTTCACGTAGGGTCCAGACAGATCCTGGGGTCCAGCGCAGTCCTGGGTTCCAGACAGACCCCAGCTAGACTCCAAAAAGTAGAAATCTGTTAAAACTAACATAAACAAATCTACTTAGAAACCCATTTCTAGCAAAGCGATATAACGCACAAGCAGAGCAACTGTTGCTGAATATTTCTTTAAAAACAACTCAAAGAAGTGATATTATACTGACTTGGCGGAGCCAATGGCTAGCATCATTCACCACAATCCAAGAAAGAGTGTAGCTCTCGTATGGACTTACATGTCCACACGAGATGCTTAGTCTGGTCAGAAGTATGTCGTGATTCACCATGTCAGGGAACGTGAGGCGAGTGGCATATCTCAGATATGACGATGGCGTTACAAAAGGTAAATTCCAGGCGAACTATCTCGGTCGAATGGTCTTTTCTAAAGCTGAATATAAGTTTTCCAAATCTCGAACCATCTGAGAAAAACTAATCTAAATGACCTTAAAAAGAAAATAGCATCGGTAGTTTTGGCGTCATCCGGATCCATTACAGGTTTCCTAAGTGATGACACGCTTTTGATTGTCCGACCGGCATCCCTCAGCCAATCAAGCTCTGAAACGCTGAAACGAGAATGGAAGTAGCTCATCCATAAATTCCTTCGAGAGACAAGTGGAATCCAGAGTGCTTGTTTTAATTGTTAAAACAAAAGAAGCGATCTCTGCTCGACGTCTGTCACCTTTTCAATTCGACTAAAGCGACTTTCAAATGTGAAGTAGGTCTTCTTTGGCGGAGCTGAGCAATTTGTATTTCAGCGGACATGTTTTGAGTAAACTCGACAAGATGACCAGCGGAAGAGAGACGTCGTGGAACTTAACGTTGCACTGTATGACCCGTATTTGACGCTGCAGGGTCCGCGATGTTCCCTGCCTGTAAACCCAGCAGGTCGCCGATGAAGAGTTGTTGATTCCTATCAGGCAACCGTAATTATTCACTGATGATAGAACGTGAAATATGCATGACCAGATTTACTGTTTCTTCGTCGGATTCAACCGGAAACGCTCTTAAGACACCCATGCCTGTACATTGGCCACCGTAGACATCTCACATGCAAGTTCGTCAGACGGATAGTAAGTAGAGAGCAGCCAAATGTCGTTTTCCTGCGCCCAAGAGCACTGATGTTATGATTGTATCATCTGTGTTCAATGCGCTTGGAAGTGGCGCGAGTACTGAGTCCATTGGGACACCACATCGAATTAGTATCCACACTTTAAAGTCTGAAGCCATGGTCATCATTATCATACGCTCATCCAGAAAGGATTGAAGCCAGCCTTGAGACCGAACACGGAATCTGTAGCAGTTGCTAAGACGATTACTATGTCAGGATCGACTGAGTCGAAAGTGGCGCTTAATTGGGAAGTGCACACACCGTGATATCGGTACATGCACAGTGCACACTGTTTGCACAGATGAATCGAAGCAGGACCAGCCTCCGTAGAAAGCCCCATCCTGAAACCGGATTGTAACTTCTGTAAAAGACCATTTGGTTCTGAACAGCGTATCATCTGCTGAGTGACCATTTTCACAGTAACCTGTGATTGAAGTGTACGGCTCGAGATTACTAGAAGAGTTTAGTGTCGACCGCAACCTGTATACCCACATTACCCAGGCCCAGAATAACAAACACTATTCTAAACGCCATTCTTATGGCACGTTTCACCGCCTGACCGTAATGGTTGAGTAGACTCAGTGCCTGTGAATTGTAGACTCATGGTGGAGTGTATATATGCCACGCCAGGTACTAAATAGGTCCAAAGTCTGTAAAACGATCGTAAACGAGAAATTAATCTTCACAAATTCTGATCCCTTTAACGCCGAAAATATCCGCAGTATATTGTGTTAAATTTGTCCATGCACCACCAGGGCCAAAGGTTATGATAATAGAATATATATGATGATAGGATATGATAGTAGAATATGGAGGTAGGACATGATGATATGAAATTGTCGCCGTTAAAAAAATTAATATCTGACGAGATAACCACAGCAATGTATAAACGAGAATCCAGTGATGACTACAACGACGATGACAATTTTACTGTTGATAATAATGATTATGATGATAACGATGACGATGATGATGATACGGTGATTGTCGTTGTTCTTTTATTGATAGCTCCATTGTCCTGGTTCTCGAGAGGATCATCATCGTCGCATGTGTTTTCCATCACCGTCATCATCGTCCCTTGAAACTTCTGACCGAACCTCTCCCTCTCGTTACTGGCATCCACCACCTCCGCTGCCTTCGTCGATGTCCTTCTGCCGGGCTCCTGACGCCCTTAACCCGTCGTCGATCGGCGGCGACCTTCAAGCGTGGTCGATGAGAGCCCATCAGCCACCGCTCCCTGGCAGCCATCCCCCGTCCTCCGTATTTCCCGTGGCTCCTTTCAACGACTTCCCGTGCGATCAGTACCCAAACTCCTTCGCCAGCCCTGCGTTGGCCACCGATCCCCCATTACACGGCGGGGGTTCGTTCCGAGGAATGGGTGCATACATGCCCATGTCGGACAGCTACGCATTCAACAGCGACCTATACAATGCTGGGACGGGAGAGTTCAACGACATGGCTGCATACCCAGCCGCTCAGTGTTTTGAGGAAATGCCACCAGCGCAACCTGAAATGACAGGTATATAGTCAGTCATGATCTTATGTACTTTTCATGGATAATTCATACATTTTGAAAACTTGTGCGCAGTAGAGACAGATTTAAGATACAACGCTCTTAAGGTAATCTTTAGCTTGGGAATGTCAAAAACGCTTCTTAAAGCTAAACGCCGGGCACCAGCTTCTTCACGAGAGCATCGTTAATTCCAGAGGTTATTAAGAGATACCGGACTGTAGTTTTAAATGAAAATCCTGTCGATGGAGGCAGATTGCCATTGATTAGCGACGAGATGTGTAGAGGAACAAAGAATTTGCAGTGTTCAGAAGGGAACTCGCTCCAGAGTCGAGGCCCAGTGTTCGGCAGGTAAATTGTTCCAGATTCGAGATGCAATGTGGCATATGGATCCGTTAGAGAAGCTAAGATGAGTAGATATTGGGGGGACGAGCAAGGCTGCAAGAGTGAGGTAAGAAGATAATCGGGTAGAGCGAGCTGACTGAATGGTGGAGTTCAAAAAGGTACATAGGCTGGGAGTATTGCAAGGAGTCATAGGCTAGAGAGACAACTGTAAACTGAATGTATTGGAGAAGTTTCAGTCAACCGAGTGACACTTAGCAACGCTAGCCTACGTCACAGAAATGTCGTGGCAGAAGTGTCGAATATCCATCAGCCACCCAAAGATTCATCGATACGATATGACGTCATTGAAATTTCCGACACCAATACGCGCTTAATTAAAATGTGTCAAACTATGTTCACAGAGATTGGTGATTGTGGAATTGTAGGGAGGAGAGGAGATCATAAAAATGGATTCTGCGCATGTTCGCCGTAGTGTACCAAGAAAGACTAGAGGAAGGGTTTAGAAAAAGTCTGAAGTCGATGATACGTTGAATAAAAGCAATCTGAACCTCTTGCTTCTCCTCATTACTCACTTCTCGGGTCCACCGACATCTGGTCCAATTTAGTATTTCGTACTGGTAATACATTATAAATGGATCAGATGTACAATGTAACGGCTCATAATTACAGTAGTTCATACTGGTAATGCAGATATATATAGTAGTTCATATTGGTTATACAGAAGGCTGCAACTGTTTGAACTTCTCCGTGTTTATCTAGATATCTCCAACATTGCCAATGTTCATCAGTGGACAGCCAATGGAGCCCAAGAGATGGCAGAGTTCTGGGATGTCATGCAAGTAAGCATTAAATTTAGAAGCGAGTCGTTCTGACTTAAAGCAGGTAAAAAGTAAGCAGTTGCTTTCACATAGGGGGCCTACAATCTTGATTCTGAAGATAGGTTGAATGTGTTAAGTTAGTAAAATTTCGGTTGCAGTTGTGTAATTTAAACATTGTAGATCATTATGGAATAATTCGAAATTCTGTCGATTATATGCTCAATTTCTTACTTTGTTTAAATTGCTAAAATATGATTTAATATTTTAAACTTTATATAAAAACAGGAATAAATTGTAAATTAGGATTTCTCCTTCAATTTTGTAAGAAATAATTTAAAATCTAATATTTTTCGTTGTGAAACTTTAGAACAGTTTGCGCTAAAGATTATGTAGGCCCTATTACTGTAATGCGCCAGAGGACATATAATATCCAAATCCCAAATGGAATCGCCTTTTTAACTCGTTAGAAGCGCTTGACAATTGTTATCAATCGGCAAATAAGATGCACATGTATTAAATATATACCACGATCAACTTATGTTCCTTTTTTTATTTTGTCCAAGCAGGCAGTGCTGAGAGACAAAGGCAGTTTAGGTAACGACATCCAGTACAACGATGACTTGGAACAATTTGCGGGAAAGCCAGGCCATCCTTAGCACATCTCCTGTCGCTGCGGTGTGTACTGATTTAACTAATTATATTCTATTTTAAACAATCTCTGTCTCCTTGAACGATAACAAAAGGCAAGTGTCGCTGTTCATCCTCTGGTGCATTTCATCAGAGCGATCGAGAAGCGCGGCTTCAGCGACCTTACTCTTTCAACTCAAACGTTGTTCTAAGCCTTATACCTAGTTTTACGCAAGTCTTCATCAGTCAGATGTACACACAGCTGGTTACATTACATTTGAAAACAACGGTCTGACACTTCTTATTACCAGATGGATCAGATGTTCTTCCATGAGTCACAATGGCCTTACTTGACATTCTTACTGGACAGTCGTAGCTCTTTCCCGAACGCAATCAAGACCGACCAGAAGCTAATGGTACAGGGTTTGACCAAACACAGTGCGTGGTGGCGCCATTCAATGTAAACACTTGCAATCTAGTGTCGCATATGCATCAAGGTATATACAGGATAAACTGATCCTTGATCACCTGAGGCCATAACCCGTTTAGGTCTATAGTTAGTTAGAATACGTCCTCACAGTCCTAAGCATTAGTGACAGAATAACAGTACTTTAAGCTAGGTGTAAGTCTCCCTCAATCTTCTCCAGCCTCAGCTTGTGATGGCGTATGTGTTTTTGCGTTCTATGGCTAGAAAGATGGCCACTTGTTTTCGAGACTCTGACAATGAACTTCTGCTCTAGCAAGCATTGAAAGACATACATGAATACATACACACAGGCATATGTATAGATGCAGACAGACAGAAGTTGCACATAAGCCGGAAATAGGAGACAAACTAAACAACACAGGGGGAGATTAAGATCGAGAGAGAAACAGTCAGACAGATGAGCACAGGCAGAAGCAGATCTAGACGGCCAGACAGAGAGAGAAGGAGACAGATAGGCAGACAGAGACAGAGAGATAGAACAAGATATGCCTATTATAGAGTGACAGTCAGATACCGGGTGATTATGGTGATGAAGAGGACAGAAAGTGGAAGTTGATAAGAGGAGAGAAATAATCGGAGAGAGTGAGGGAGTGAGGGAAGGGTGCGAGCGAGGAATGGAGGAAGTGACATGTCGGCAGAGGAGGACAAAAGAGCAAACCTGAGACTCAACCACGCATACAGAATGAAACGACTGACATGATACAACAGGTCATTCGGTCACCCTCTGTGTAATTTCAGAAACGATATAAGGCCTAAGTCTGCAGCCGACGAATCCTTATTAAATATTTGACAATCAATTTACCCTTCGCTGTCTCCGTTTCTGCTTTCACAATGCGACGTTTTGCATGTAAATGTGTGAAAGTTGTTTGTCACGGTTTGCGTCTACGTGCACTCCTAACCATCACGCGTGTGTGCTTTTATGTAAAAAAGACATTATTAACTTCTTGCTATTTTCGCCATTGTTTGATCTATAAATAATGTTGGCGCTGTAAAAGTTATAAGAAAATGCCATTTTATAATTTTGCATAAAATACGGAGCTTTTGGTAAAATTTTAAGAAAAATCTAAAGGATAAAATTAAGACATTAAACAATGTTGTAGGCCTATTATAATGTAACCTATACTGCCTTGCAATTCTACCTTGCAATTCTACCTGGCGTAGCATCATCTTTAATCTGTGCTCACCTCGATTAATTGTCAGCTGGGTGTTGCAGGTATATCAGGTCTCTGTCAACAGGCTTTAACGCATCTAAAATTCACTGGCAGCTGCATTGGCTTCCTGTACGATTTCAAAATAATATTTAAACTGGACCGTCTGATCCATAAAACCCCACAACAAGTAGTCATACCTATCTTCGGTCACTGTTATCTTCTTGCATCCACAATCTGCGATCTTCGGGCATGAGTGTTTTCGTTGAGCCTCGAGGTAGCACTGCTATGGGTTCTCGCGCGTTCCATGTTGCTGCCCCAACTTCAATGGAACCGACTACCAGTGTTTATCCGATGTTTAAAATCTTTCCTATCTCAAAAGCCGCCTCAAAACTTACAAATTTTAATTGGCTTTCAAACATCTGGATATTTAACTGCTTTTCATCTGCTTTTCAAAGTAGATACGCTGAAGATTTGAGAAGCTAAGGGAAGCTTGTCTAAGACCTTTGTTCAGAAACTGTCGGAAAATGTCTTATAGAGCTTAATCAACAGATAGCAGTAACTGGTATTGAAGCAGATGCCAATAACTTAGCAAATTCAGTAGACAAACATGTAAATCAACTAATAATGTCCTGAAGAAACAATCCAGAATGCAACATATATATGACACAACTATGCTGTAAAATCGTTTCCTTGGAAGAGCTAAGTCAACGAGTGTTTGCTGGAAAATGACAGTGACAAAGATACAAGATCAGATCAAGCATTTGAATTTCATGCAGTTCAAGCTGTCTACTGCTGTTTTGGGTGTACAATAGATAAGTACACTGAAGCCGTAGACAGTAAGAACCGTAGACAGACTGGAAGGGGTCAGTTTTAAGTTTAGAGCGAAAGATAATCTCGGTAGGAGAATTACAAGCACGAGGAGGTAGACCGTTCCAGATGGAGGAACCAGCAACAAAACTTGTACTAGGTGGAACAACCTGCAATTCAGAGATGCCGATTGAAATATAGATCGGCTTTCAACAGACCTAAGGGATGTAACAATGGATAAATAGTAGGAGAACAAATTATTTACATGGTCTTTGTACATGAGAAGTGTCAGCTCAAAGTGGATACGCTCAGATACAGGAAGCCACAGTAGAGAACGAAGAGTGCGTGTGATAAGAGCTCAAGACACGTTCCTACAGCCACAACAATTTTTATGTTTCTAACATTTTGTGGTTTTACAGTTACTCCCCTCCAAACTGTAAATACACTTTGCTAATTATGCGATTGTCCTTATATACTTATACCAATTCCTATGTTGTTGTCTTCCTACAGGTTGGGACGGATAAATTAAGGCAACACTTCGTCGGATCCTAAGAGACAATAGAAGAGACAGTGGACGAGACAATGGAAGAGACAATGGAATAGACAATGGAAGCGTCGGCTTCATCTTATTGTTTTCTGCATTGAAAATCAATTCCTGTGGTGTGCAGTCGATCATAAGGCCTCAGTTTATTTGCTCTGCTTTACCAGTGTAGGTTTCTCTAGATTAACTGTTGATATTGTCGAGGTATATGCCTCACTCCGCAAGCATATAGTTTTCAGTTCCATTTGGATCAGCATTGTAAACGAAATAGACTGGGTCAAACTTAATTATGATCAATGCGTTGACTGCTCGTTAGCCTTGACTTGATTCGATTGCATGCAGATAGATGGGATGAAACCGTAGACAATCCTTTTGACAAAGGCGCTAAAATGTAATTGTAAAACACTTGCTTACATTCCGCTAAAAACAAATTCATCAAAAGTGATTTCTGGATGTCAAACGTGCCAGAACAATCGCGATACATGACACCTGTCTAGACTAAAAACTTGCGATGATTCTGCTTAACTGAAACCAAAATGATAAGTATCTAACTGGGCAGCAGATGGCTAGGTATTCAAGGGACGGTCACTAACTGGGCTTAACTACGCCTGTCAGTATGGTATCAGCAACGACTGATCAATCATAAATATGCATAGGCCTACATTACTTCAGCTATTAGCCGTTTGTTGATGGATCGTAAATCAAGCAGGAATTTGTTTAATGTCCAGTAGCAACGCATCTGCCGTTAACTTCTTTGTCCCTTCTGCTAATTCCGTCAAGTAATATCGACATTGGATTTGCTCAATAAGAACAACGTTGGTTAAAAATCAATGAGGACATTTTGGTTAAAAGAAATAAGAACAAATTGGTCAAATATTATGTTGATAATTCTTACGTGTAATTGTTCAGTTAGTACTTAAATTGATTTCGTCTTCTAAGCTGCCAGACTAATCTTGCCATTCAGCGTTTGCGAATGGGTTGTGTGTTTGATCTCAAAAACATGGATATCTTGATGTTTTTCGCTATATTTTTGAGTCAAAATTTCCTGCGATCAAGTCATATCTGTTGTTCTTTCGAGTGCCATTATTTACAACCAACAGTTCATGCATCCTTTGGTGTTACACAGTATTCTATAAACATACTTGTAAGTTTCTGTTCACCTAATGAACTGAAGTATCGTTTCGCTTAGCTGCGCTTTGTTTCTGCTTATTAAGTAGTATGTTTACAATTGTTCTTCGTGCAAATTCTTGATGTTGTTTTTAAAGTGTATATATTACTTAGGAAAACTGTTGCTCAACCAAAGACAGTTTCATTTTATCCATCGTACACCGAGAGATCAACGCAATCAAAAACTTTCTCAAAGGTGCTGCACAGTTGTACAGAAAAGAGCATGTGCACAATTATCTCATCAGAATTCAGTTCGCAAGATCTCTCCTGTTGTCTCATAGTTAATTAAATCTCATGTATGAATTAGTGACTTTATTTGGCCTGATCTCGATTTTTATCTGTTTAATATGTGGAAGCTATTTCAATTCAAATGCGCGAGATATCTGAAGAAGATTGATTAAGACGTTGACTGAACGATAAAGCGGTTGAACGAACTGTTATTTTGTTAGCCAGTAAAGATATCATGTTATCCAGCGATTACTTACATCTATGTGAATTATTAGAAGAAACTGTTTAATCAAGAAACGTGCTTTGTTTTAGAAACTTGAAAAAAAGACATTCCAGATTATGACATCCATTAGACTTAAATCGTCGCTAAATAATATTTTAAAATTAATTGCTTCCAAGAATAACTAGTAACAATGCATGCAGTTCTCTTACATTAAGTGGTCATCCAAAATCGTTGTGGAGTGTATATGTACTGCCACTTTTTTTATAAACGTTGGTTTGAATCTAGTGTGAGAATATGTATTTTATTCCTATAGACAAAGTGCGACCGTACGTTACTTACCGGAATAACGTACGCACGTTATCGAAAAGAATAACGTACGAGTACCAAACGCGTACGTTAAAAATGATTAGTGAGCTCTACCGTATTAGTCTTCCGTACGCAGGCCTAATTATTTAAGAAGGTACCGAAATTTAGTAATGAAATTAAATGACCACTGGCACTGAATGACCACTGGCATTGAAGTGCGTCGTAAAATCTTAATTTTCTTCATACTATACATTAGACAGAATAATAGCAATTTGGAATTCAAGAGGGTTTAAAAGTAGAGATCGTTGATCAGCTGACTGGTGTAATTATTAAAATAGGTTAGACCGTCAATCACCAACTATTATTGACTTTTGTTGCGCGTAATGCTATGTATTTTATTTTCGTCATGAACTGATGTCAACGTACGCCAACGTATGGCATAATAACGTACGCGTACCGTACGTACATGTAAGTTATAGAAAAAATAACGTACGTTTCGTACATGTATACGGTCGCACACTGTTTCTAGATGCTTCGATTGTGGGCTTTGATTTAAGAGCGGGCAAAGGCAATGTGAGGGTCCTCAAGGACCAAATCCAGTTGCAAGGTTCCAAGGAGGTCCGTGAAATAAAGTTGATTGATTTTATCAAATAATTTTTATAACACTTAAAACAAGCTATTGTTAAAAATATTTTAAATATGCGATAGATTATTTCGCTGGAATACTAGTATCCATTATTTTAATAACGCGACACTTAATCGCGTTTTAATTAAAAACACGGTTTGTCATATAAAGTGGAGATGGAAGTAACAGCAAATTTCGCAAGTTATAAACATTTGACTTAGCGCTAAGTTACAGCACTGGAGACATTTCTCTTAATTTAGTAGGCCTTCTGGTGATTGAATTTTGTGATAAAGTGTCGTATGAATGAATGTGGGTATGCCACACTGAGGGGTGTGAAGTCGCTATATCAGCATTCTTTCTGGCACAAATCTTCCTGAACAATCATTTGGATTAATTTCAACAGCAAAACCAGTTCAAAATTACGAGACCGACATTGTAAGGAATATCCTTGTATATTCTCGCAATTTTTGCTTCAGGTACATGCTTTCATACGTTTAACTCGAATTTTTTGTGAGCTAAATACGAACCGACTTCACTCTACAGGAAATCATAAACAAATGTAATGCGTTTTGAGAAAAGGGACCATAAGTCTCTCCACAGTTACTGAGAAAACTGGCTTTAAAGCAAGTTCGGGTGAAAATGAGTTCTTAGTGATTTCGGATACACTGATGTGGCTAGTAAACACTGAATAAAGAAATTTTTCAAAAATCTCAAGTTTTATTCTTCTAATTATGACTTTGTGAGAGGCTATAAGTATCGTTATAAGTTCTAAATTCTTTCTAAGTTTGATAATAGTTTTAAGCAGATTATAATTTTTAATGTAGAACTATTTTTACACAAGAATAAAGTGCATGTATAGAACACATAATACAGTGATTAAACGGCATTATGAGCTGTGTTTAGTTACTATTTCGTGATGAATTTCATGGTAAAGTTCTGTGAAAAATTTCGCATTTTCTTCAGTGAAAGTTTAAACTGAAATATCCTAAAACTGTCATTTGCGCATGTTCTGTACTCAATAAGTTTTAAAAATACTTTGGATGAAGATATCAAGTTCATTTTTTCTGCATTTTAATCAGGCATTATGAATCAAAACATAACTCCATTTGAGACTTATGGTCCCTTTTCTCAAAACGCATCACAAATTTGAGCAAAATTTCTATAAAAAAATTGCCGAACAAAACTGAACCAATTAAAATTCCGTACGGCTTAAAATTAAGTAATCATAAAAAATTGTCGTGGCGTTATAAGGTCACCTCAGACATCAGGTTTTGCGACCAAAGTGGACAGCCAAATGTCTGCTTGATGTAAGTAGACCTGGCAGCGGTATACTAGAAAAAGTCGTTTCCTGGAATCCGCATTTCAAGGCTTAGTTAAAGCAGCAGGAACAATTTAGTAGTTTTCATAGATACACAAGAAAACAGTTATTAGTACTAAGTTACCAGAGGTCGTTTTGTCCACTTGTAAATTTCATTTAGCATTAAAAGCGGAGGGGTCAGAAGGTTACGGGTCTGGTTTGATTTTCACTTACAATTAATGAAAGCAAGAAGTAGCCGAGATAATGACGGGTTAATCATGGCTGCTTATGGCATTATAGGTCTATTATTTCAATCGGAACCTCAATACAATGGGGAGGCGGTGCGATAGAAGTCACTAATTGCAATAGCAATCTTTTGGCATTCAATTTTTTAATAAAAACTAACGATGACTCTAAAATGGGCGTAATGTCGCTCCTTTAATGCGAGTGTCACCGCGCACCAAATTGGCGACGCCCTAGTTTCTAAGTGCACTACTTAAGTGCTGGCTCTACTACTTCTAAGTAACTACTTAAGATTATGCCATTTGTGGCGTAGAAAATGACTTCTAGGCCAAGGTTTGTGAGGAGTCTTGACAAGCTGTGCCGACACTCATGTATATTGTATACAAGGAATTTTTAATACGTTTACAAGTAGATAGCCTACATGTGCGTCTAGCGCCAATTGGCAGTTGTGATCACAACGGCTTTCTAGGGATGCTTGAATATTATTGAAAGTTATGACGTGATTCTGGCTCAAACTGAATAATACTATTCTCCAAATTCAGATCAATTGTTCCAGGAAATTGTCTGAGACCATGACTTTCTGCCCATCCCACTTCCAGTTGCTTCTGAATGTCATACTTTTTATTAGTTTGCTTTCAGTGCTTTAGCATATTTGTCTATTAGGTTTTCGTAATTTTATTATAAAACTATAGTCCTCATGTTTCTGTTGTTTTGAACCAATCGTTAAATAATCGATTTCAGCTTTCTGCAGTCAGTAAGGATTGGTAACTCTAATCTCAAAAGGCAATGGTAAGAGATAAGATTAATAGGGTAAGAGTATTTGTGGTCAGGGCAAATAGGGTAGTAGTAAGGTAATTAGGGCAAGAACAATGCAACGCACCAGGTACGAAATATATAATAGTAAAAATTGAATTTATTATTGACAATTTTGAATCCCCCTAAGATGCCACTTGGCATTTCATCTGCTTGGCACATAAATTTGCAGTTCAAGGGATTACACACTGTTGTCTTTCTTTGTCTTTTCTTCTGATTCTCTTTGTCTCTTCTAACTTTCTTTGTCTCTCTTTCTCAATTTCTTTTTCTCTTCTTGTCTTTGAGAACTAGTGTTTATAGACTCGTAATAAATTACTGATTACCTCAACTTACCTTACTTCTAACTTTTCTTTCATTCCTTTTCTTTACTCTACCTATAGCATACTTTCCACTGCCTACCTTTCCTAATCTTTACTTACTGGTTACTCTATTAATGTTTCCATTCTCCTCCTTTTCTTGCATTCTCTACACTTTCCGATCTTCCATCGATCTATTTCTTCTAATTTATTTCTCCTCTTTCCTGCTTCCTCTATCAATAATATTTTTCACCATCTCTCCATCAGTCGATCTCTCAATCTCGCTCTCTTACTGTCTGTCTGTCTGTCTGTCTGTCTGTCTGTCTCTCTCTCTCTCTCTCTCTTTCTCTCTCTCTCTTGCTCTCTCTTTCTATCTGTAGGCCTTATTTCTGTCTCTCTTTCTGTTCTCTCTTGACATATTCTTACTCGCTGCCAATCTTCGGTATTTACCTTTCATAATGTAGAAGTGATTGCGTGGTCGACCCATCCATCATTCTGGAATGCGTTGCCTAGTTACGTATAGGACAAATCTTGCCCATCCTTCTTTGCCTCAACTCATTCGGCGATTAAGAGTATTTCTCTAGTGAACGTAGGTGTGGTGCCATCAGCTCTAGAACGCCATCCACGGCTTTTAAAGTGGCTCTATTTGAGTGTTTGATTAAATTACCTTGCATGACTCGTAGGCGTGTGTGACAGGATTCTCCTGCGTTTTCATCACGCATTCGCATTTATTATTATAGCGCCAGTATAGGTCGTTTGGAACACAGACTGCCCGCCAGTTGCTTTACATCAACAGTTTATAAAATCAGAGCTGGCAAATTGCTCGTACACGGTTTCAGACGATGGTGCTATTTGTTTTATGTTGCATATTATGGAGCAGGTTTATGTTGCGAGGCTTTTCCCGATAAATGTTGCTTATTAAAATTCCCTTACTAAACAACTAGAACCTATGAAGCATTTTGAGGATAATGCTCGGAAATCATAACTCGATGGGAGTTAAATTAATTGAAAAAAACATTAATTACTCTACACGAAATTAAGTCTATCTTTCTGTATGCTAATATTTTTTCAGTTTCATATGCATCTATTTGTATAACCTGTACTGTTAACTACAGTGCATTTGCAGGTGGTATAATAAAGAATATACTTACTTACTCACTTACTTACTAACTTACTTACTTACTTACTTACTTACTTACTTACTTACTTACTTACTTACTTACTTACTTACTTACTTACTTACTGTACATCTAAATGGCTACAAATATTATAAATATGAAAACTATTATATTATAAAATGAAAACTAAAAGACGTAAGAAAGTTCAGATCAGCTAAACAGTTAAGCATGATTTTCCATCGTTATGTTGAGATCGCCTCTGACGAGGTTTCTTGAAGAGGCGCTATATAAATCTGTGATTACATTATATTACACATAATACAACAAAGGAAATTTGACGCCGGTGACGCGCTACCGTGGACCGCAAGGGATCGAGACTTCGTGAATAGGATGATGTAGCCATGCCAGAACGAAACGCAGTTACTGCATGTGGCGAAACGACGAACTGGATTTCTCGAATGAGAGTTGAGAGGTCAGGCGTTGAACCACAACGACACCCAGATGATGAAGGCTTCTCGCGGATGAGAACCTTGACTGACGACGACGAACAGATGTTGAAGGCTCATCCGATGAGGAATTCGAGAGACAGCTCTTGTCCTGCGACGACGAAATGTCTCCCAGATGGTGTACCATGACTTGATCATTGAAGATCCTAGGACTCAGATACGCTCAGCGCCAATCTGTCGTTCACATAGAATGGATCTTCGCGTCACTTCTTATACTGACCCTTGGACTTGATAAGACGCCCAAACTCTGAAGCTCTGTGGACCTCTCAGCCGCCTTCCACTAAAAGACTACGCCGTCGGCGACGCGCGTGGAACCCAACCGACCTCTGCACTTAACTCAACTCCACTTTCCAGCTGTATATGGATCGCATCTTTGCAAGGTTCCAGTCCTGATCGCCATGGCCTTGGTCTTGTAGGATGAGGAGTTGAGGACGGTTGCTGTCTCGTTCGCGAGAGTAATAGGACAACTTCTGCTCCACCTGCAAATGTCAATGGGATGGGATTGTTCGCGCTTCCATAAAGGTTTAGTGTTATTATAGGAATCTACCAACATAATATCCGATGTCCCGTCTGTTATTCCATCTGTCGCGTAACTTCGACTATGGGCTTATTATGGCCAACCGCCCTCCCTCCATGCCTGACGCCAGTCAACGAGAGAGGAATGAGGCGATGGAGGGCCATTAGGCCATCCCTCACTCACTCACGCCCTATCGTTTGCCTCAATGGGAGCTCAAATTGATAACGTTGCTGGATATGGTCCCTGTTGCTAAAAAATTCATGGACAAGTCAAGTTTATCACCGAACGGCTCATATGCACCTAGTAAATGGTCAAAGGCAGTATGCTCAAATGTACGGGAGCACATTAAAGTTTCCAAGCTAGAAATAGCCACGTACAACGTCGTACATACATACATGCGTACATATATACATACATACATACATAGTACATACATACATACATACATACATACATACATACATACATACATACATACATACATACATACATACATACATACATACATACATACATACATACATATACATACATACATACATACATACATACATACATACATACAACCTTCCTTCAGGTATGTGTGTCCATTTACCTAGGGACTCGGATCTCCTTTGGAACCCCCCTCTAATTTGACGTAGCGCTAGTGAATAAGTTGGTGCCCTGCGCTTCGTCTCCGAGTGCCGCTTTAGAAGTTTGAAGATTACGATTACGATTATGGACTCTGCATACGCCTTTTACAAGCACTTGAAAACTGTTCTTTATCGTCGAAGTTGGGCTGAGAGAGTCTCTGATTCTGATTAGGGATTTTGTGGCCCAATCATATAACTCAACTCAGACGATGAGGTTGCTGTTTTTCTCTCTCAGACCTCTAACCATTTCTATTATATTTGAGAAGTTCATTAGAGGCGCTAAATAAATGCAACATGTTGCATCTAGCTGCTTTTTCAACTGGAATCATTTTCAGGTACCCACATTCTGCGTTAAAACGGTCAAATTAAAGGTATTCACCAAATATTCTATACAGTCTAAATGGCATTACTGTTCAATTATACTGCTTTCATAAGTTGTATCTGCAATCTGCAACGGAACACACTAAATTCAACATTACTATAGTACAAGCAGGGGCTTGGGCGTTCGGAGGGGCACAGGGGCATTTGCATCCTGGATTTTGAAAATAATTTTTACAAAAATAAAATCTTTTGATTATTATGAATATTCCAATTTCCAACAGTCCCAACACGATTTTCAATGCTAAGAAAACATATTTTTTAGCTAAGTCAACTATTCTATGCAAAAAACGTCATTTTTTCCCCCCACCCTCTACAAAAATGTTGCCCCCTATAAAATTTTGCCCCCCTCAGAAAAGTCCTGAGGACGCCCATGATCAGGGGCATTGTCACAGAGGCCAAGGCACCGTGGTTTCCACTTGAGAATATTATTCAAGCCTGTAGTGGAAAAATGTTCTGAAAGCGAAAATTTTACTCACTGATTCCAATGTCGTGTTTCGCAGGAAATATTTGAGTAGCCAAACGACAAAGAAAGCTTTCTATGCAAAACAAGTCAATCACTCTAATCTTGATGAGTGCCTCTCTTTCAATGCATGCATGGTTCTGAATCAACGTCTTGCCATAAACTCTGATAAGTCTGAAGCAATCATGTTTGGCTCATGCCAACGACTGCGCTCTTTCCCTTCTCATTCCAGCGTTGACCTTGCTGGCACAGTTGTTCCGCTATCAAAAACTATCAGAACTGTCAAAACTAAGCACTAATAGTTGCAGATACAGCTATCAATAAGAACATAAACCCTGTAAAATGCAATTTATAGTAGTTCCGTCAAACAAATTAATAAATTCATTCGCTAGGTGGCGGTCAGTTGTATAATGTTTATAATTCCCAGGGACGTAACTAGCGTTGGGCTTGGGGGGGCTTAAGCCCCCCCAAACGAAGTTGAAGCCCCCCCAAACAAGTCAAGCCGTTGTATGCTTACGGCTAAAATTCGTATGAACACTGTATAAATGTTGCCATGTTCAAGGTTTAAGCCCCCCCAAACGAAAAATCCTAGTTACGTGCCTGATAATTCCGATTGTAATCCACGATCTTTGTCATTTTGAGGCCGAACATGTCACATCGGACATGTGTGCCCTCATATCAAGCTCAACTAGAATTCGATATAAGCCCTATAGAATTTTGCACGTGTAAGTGTCGCGGTAAATGTAGCTCCTAAAGCACATCTCTCAAGCTAGTAAGCAGAAAATCAGATAAAATGGCTCGACTGTTAATTAAATAAAACGGGAAACAGTTATAAACAATCCGTATATGCCTACACCTATAGTTGGGTGAATATGTGACTTGACAATATCATATAGGCCTATCTAACTATGTCTAAAATCAACCACATGTTTCAAAGATAACGTATCCTCTGTACAATAAGCTCACATTCCAATCTCACATAATAAAACTTTGGTCTTGTTTCTATCATATCAGGACAACATGAGATAGGCTATATTACCAAAGACGTGTCGCTGACATGCTCTCATGTCTGCCCTTGCCTCGACTATGCCAACTCTGTGTTTGCTGGTATATAAGATCTTGAAGTCAGCAGGCTTCGACGCAGCCAAAATTCTGTGGCTCGCGTGACTCGCGTGGCTCTGCGTGTATCTACTCTCGCTCAAACTCCTTAATTCTGTTCGGTCAGCTGCAGTGGTTTGTTGTAAAATTCAGAATAAGATTTATACTGGCATGTCTTACCTATAAAACCGTCACAATGAGCACTCCTGTCTACGGTACCTTCAACCACTCACTCTTCTTACATTCCGCCATGCAGCCTGCGATCCTCTTGTAGGCCCTATGGATCTTTTGGTTGAACCTCGATGTAGCACTTTCATCGGCCCTCGTGCATTTCACATTGCTTCCTCTGAGGAATATAACCGACTACTAATACATTAACTTTTGTCTTTCGTTAAGAAACGCCTCAAAATTCACTATTTCTAATTGTCTTTCAAATATAATAAATTATTATGTTTGAAAGACAATTAGAAATAATGAATTTTGAGGCGTTATGCCTATCAATAATGATAATGTGCCATGAATTCACATGAAACTGTGTTTTTATTTTACATGAAATCCTTATCTGGTATGCATGATTACTTTACTTGAGTTCAGCAAATAGAAATGGCAACTGAATCTGTATCAGCGATATGTAGGATAAACCACTAACCAGCTATTTAACGCAGACTCTTTGAATTAGCCAGCTTATTCAAACACAGCAGACCAGTAGCCTACAAGGCAAGTCGCGTCCAAACGAAAGTAAACAGTAGGCCTATATCTAACACAAGCGACACATTTAATATATTTCACTTCTGGTTTCGATAATCCTATTTACTTCTCTGACGAAATTTCCACGCTCGCCTCAAATTATGTAACTTTCCCTCTAACTGCTCAAATATTCTGTTATTTTTTCGGACAAAATCACATATATTCAAAATTCCAGTCTTTCCTTACCAAACTAACGCGAGAGTTGACTGCTGTGGGACTGAAAGTCGGTCCTCATCTGTGCTACTCGAGTTGTTGGCTAACAGCCAATAACTCGCATATACACGTAGGCCTAATTATTTGAATATATGAGTGAAACTCGGCAGTGACTCCTTCCTATGGAGAAACGGATTCGATTGAAGATTCTTCTATTTGGACGATCCACGATGGTTGGCACTGCGTCGGCATACATCAGAGCCTGTGTGTCAGTTACAAGTCGCTACGCTCATCTGCCAGTGGAGATTTACGGACACCTCGCTTCCGCTCAAAGGACTTTCTCGTGCATCTTGGAACGATCATCCTTTAACTATACAATGCATAATTGTACATGTAGACTAACGTTTTGTTTCGATTCATTCGGCTCAGCGCATACTTCCTGGTGGTTACCTAAAAACGCATATTTTAGATCAGTTAGAAAGACAAATGCTGCATTACATTGAACAAATTAACAATTCATGTTCGACAGATGTCTCTTCTCCTTTCTCCCTCTCTCCCTTTCTCTCTTTCTCTTTCTCCCTTTCTCCCTCTTTCTCTTTCTCCCTTTCTCCCTTTTTCCCTTTCTCCCTCGCCTCTTTCCTTTCTGTCTCATTACTCGTTTTGCCTTTCCTCTCTGTTCGTAATATTCGTTTTAAACTCGTCAGTGGTACTTCCGACTTCACAACACTAAGATAGAATTATTTTAAAGCGTTTACGGAAAAGGTGATAGAAAGACCAAGAAGCTCAAATGTCGCAGGCTGCAAGATAGCTAACCCCAAAAGGGTAACAGAAAAATTATATGCAGGGCTGCGGAAGTTAGGATTGGCGGGGGCAACCAGGTCACCTTGCGCAGCAAAGCGAAGAAATGTTGAAACACACAGCTCTCTAAGACAAGATGGACCACAGCCTGCACAATTACACACAAGCATTAAATAAGGTCTTATACTCAATGCGTTTTTGCAACTCCTCCGCCTCCTTCCCTCCCTGGTCTCCTTTCAACCGGACTTGATATTTCTGGACAACCCCTCTGACAAGACTAGACATAAAGAGTTAGGCTATAAAGAAAGCTATAAAGATAGCCTAACTCTTTATGCCTAGTTGTTTACTTTTATAAGATGTGTTTTACTGTCGACGTCATCTTCATAACATTTGGAATGCATTCATCTGAAGTTCTGAACTAAGCTGAGTCGTCACACTTGTTTGACCCCAAAGCAATGGCGAAAACTCGTCTAAAATATTGGGGATTTGTTTATTCATTCTATGCTTGTTGCATTGGGTGTACAGTCCATCTCAATTAGTGCCCCCCCCCCCCCCCCATCAGAGTCTACGCCTATGCCCCTAAGGGTTTAAGAAATCGTCTAGTAGCCATTGGCCGATGAAGGTTGTGCAGTGTGCACTGCTGATGAATGTGAGAAAAATAATGCCTTCATAATTGGTATTACCAAAGTACCTTGGTATTTATGAATGCATGCAGCAGGGTAGTCACAGTTTGAGTTAAAGTGAGCTGCGTATTGTGCGAATCTAGTGTAGGTGAGAGAAGTACGTCAGACACAATTCTTCACATGCTCTTAGTATAGGTCGATTCCTGGTCTAAGGTAACACCCAGAACATGCACAATAACTGCAAAGAAGGCAAGTTACGTTTTGAAATCTGCTGACGCCTACCAACCAGATGAACCTGGTTTTCTCAGGTTTCAGTTGGAGGAGGTTGGACGACATGCAGGCACCAGACTCCTCCGATGTCTGAAGCAGTTTCTTCAACCTAGGAGATAGCATCTACAGTTGGACCATGGAGTATCATCAATATATCGATGCAACGCAGCCTCAATGAAGAAAGGACTAGGTTCAAATCAGTGAAGCAGCGAATATAAAGGCCTTACAATAGAACGTTATGTTCAATTGACGCACCTCTAGAAACTCATCAAAGCAGGGTTCATGGTTTGAAAGATTTCTCAGATAGCCTAAATCAGATGACAGTAATCCAATAGCAGGACATCTTTTACTCCCAACTGGTAATCATGTACCGAACCCGGAGAGATTACGGGCTGAGTTACAACAGAGTAGGGCCTACCTAACTGCCCAATAATAACAATAATAACAATTTCCCTAGTCCAGGATAACAAACATTGACTTGTGTTGAATAGGCGACAGGAAGCGAGCAAGTGGTTTGTAAAAGAAGGCAACTCCCCACGAAACCCATCCAGGCGGGGCTCAGTTAGGATAAATAATGTCAGAAATGAAGGCATGAGTGTCAGACGATTTGAGCCAAGATTTGTTGAGAACAAGATATCTACCGGATTACCAAAGATAACATTTTGAAGAGGACTTGAAGAGGACTTTCCCGTGATAGACTGAATATTAAGATGACAGAAATTAATCTCTTCAATACGGTTTAGTTCACTGTCATCAGACATAAGCAACATGAAGTAGACTAGCAATAAGTCATAGACATGAGCAACATGAAATAGACTAGCAATAAGTCATCATACTATGTGTTTAGACACTGGTGTAGATTTGGAGAGTTCTGAATATGGTGATGAACGAAAAGCACGGATTAGAAAAAGCACACTGAAGTAAAATGGATTTATGGCAACAACGATCTGAGGCAGTGGCTGAGTATACTGAGCCTGCTTCTGTGAAAATGAACAGCAGAGATGAACAATAATAATTATCAGAATGTTGAATATAACTTCATGTTAGTTTAAATTGTGTAGGAAGACAGCGTGTGTGGAAACAGAATGGTGGCTTGGCTGATAAGCATCAAAATGGCTAATAGGAAATAATACCCAAAATGTACAGTGAGAAAAACAGACTTGGAGATTCTAAAATAAGTCTCCTTGTTTGCCTTTCAGATGAGAGTTCCCTCAGCCTTTAAAACACGGCTCTGAGTAATTTCCTTGAAGCGTGTAAGTGTATATTTTCAATAGCGCTCTTTAAACTTCAAAAAGGGTCTATCTTCACCTTTACTTTTAAGTCTACGCAACCCTAGAAGACCAAACCAAAGGAATGTCATTGTCGCCTTTCCTCTGCACACTTCACTCCATGGTTTCTGAACTCTCAGTGCAAACTCGAATGCCAACTCATCAAAAAATTACTCGCAATTCTCGCCATTTCAATCTGCATACCGTAACATTTTCATTCAGCAGAATCCGCACTTCTTGCTGTTCATAATGACATCGAGTGCTCTAAGGATGAGGGTGTGGTGATAGCACTTGCTCTTCTTGACGTGTCACGTATGTGCTGCTTTTGATAGTGTGAATACTTGTCTTTATCTTCTTCTGCACTAGATTGAGGTTTCTGGTCCTGCACTGAAGTAGTTTGCTACTTATCTTAGTCCACGAACTCAGTCAACATAATTAAGCTGGGCGTTGCTTTTGGTTCTACTATCTCTCACCGTCTATGTAAATTGCATAATGAGTCGTCATACATGTGCAATTATGTATTCGTAACATACGCAGACTCAGGTGTTTTGTCCCCATGTCTTAAGGCAGGGCTGTAGTGGTAAAATTTGAGGTGAGTACACGCTACCGGTGAGCAGCGGCGTCACCAGGGCTTGTGTCACCCCAAAAAAATTTGATGACCTTTTTATAGGAATTCGTCTAAGAAAAAGTATGACCTTTTAGGAATTCTCAGAAATTTCTTGACTTTTTACGATTTCGTCTCTGAAAAAGTTGATGACCTTTTTTTTAATCATTCGCCCTCAAAACCTTTCAAAACCTCTCTTTTTTCTCAAAATTTCATTGCTCAGTGGGTATACGGTCTCTAGAGAGGTAAGTACAACCTGTATACCCGCGTATACCCTCTTCTAGAGCCCTGAGTATACGCTCTCAAATTTCTCTAGAGGTAAGTATACGCTGTATACCCGCGTATACCCTCCACTACAGCCCTGCTTAAAGGATATCTCTGGCTTGGTCTCAAATCATCTTGATTACTGTCACTCGCTTCATGTTGTTATCACATATGAAACATGCTAAAATGGTTCAGAATGCTTTAGCTATAATTATGGTCATAACTGATGCGTTAAAATATTAACATATAAGCCCTGTGCTAAAGTCTCTGCATTGGCTTCCTGCTCAGCAAATGGTTTGTCCCTAATTGGAGCTTGTAGGTTATAAAACTCTCTCTCTCTCTCTCTCTCTCTCTCTCTCTCTCTCTCTCTCTCTCTCTCTCTCTCTCTCTCTCTCTCTCTCTCTCTCTCTCTCTCTCTCTGCGTCTGCTCGTTCTGCTCAGTCGCTTATCGCATGTCGTTCTCTGCTTAAGACACCTTTTCGCAGATTCCTTATCTGTAATTTGTAATTTTTTCGTAATTTGTAATCGAGAATTTATATAGCGCCACTCAAAATCAGAGGCGCTCCCGACCCGGGTCAGGTGTCTTCACTGGCAAAGAGAAATGGTTTCAGGCGCTGGCGGAACTGGACAGGATGGAGAGTGAGGAGGTCAAGCCTAAGGGCCTCAGGCAGGCGGTATCAACCATAGGCTGCCTCTCTGTCTTGGTGACTGGTCTTCTGGGTATACGTCTGATTTACGGCTGGTACGGCTTATCTCTATGTTGATGCCTTGTACGTTAGATACTAGCGCGATAGAAGTTAGACTGCTAATTAATAATAATAATAATAATAATAATAATAATAATAATAATAATAATAATAATAATAATAATAATAATAATAATAATAATAATAATAATAATAATAATAATAATAATAATAATAATCATATGGGATCATATGTACCTCGGGGGAAAAAATAATAATAATAATAATAATAATAATGCCGTGGCATTCAGCGGCTCCTTTGGCAAGGCTGTGTCTGATACTGAAGAGGGGTTGCTGTTCCAGAATAATTACACTAATAATTTCTAAGCCCCTGAGGGAATGAAGTACCTCAGGGCAAAATAATAATAATAATAATAATAATAATAATAATAATAATAATAATAATAAAATATAAAAAATAATAATAATAATAATAATAAGTGATAATAATAATGGTTGTAGGCCCTAGTAGTAGCAGTAGTGATAATCCTAATTTCACTCGACCTTACCTGTATTTATAAAAGATATAATTTTATTAACTATAGATGCTGTATAATATCGTTTTTGGTTAAGTTTCCAATTCATTTCGTCTCGTGTAGACGTGCGTTTCGCTCATGGGCGCAGTTTATCAGGGGCTGGGAGGGGCTAAGCCCCCATGAACCCACCGACTTGACCGTGCGTCATTAGGGTATAGTGATGACTGATGAATGACAGAAGTATTCAGTAAGCAGTGACAGAGTCTGACAGTGAAGTCTGAAAGGTATGCATTGCGAACCAGTGGCGTACCGAAGGGGGGCAGGGGGGGCGAGTCGCCCCGGGCGGCACTTTTCCAGGGGCAGCAAAACAGGGTAAAAGAAAAATGAAAAAGGGTGAATTTTTGGATTAAAAAAGAAAAGTAGGAGAGAAAGAACGAAAGAAAGAGAAAGAAGGAATGAAAGAAATCGTCACTTTAGTCATGTCATTTTGGCTTCCGTTGATCGTTAGGGGCGGCATCACTCTCAGGTGTCTACATTAAACACTAACCAGAAATGCAGTAAAGGAATCGGAATCACATTATCTATAGTAAACAGAGTAACAGACTACATACAGCATACTTTAAAGCATATTCTTGTTATGCCGCCCTTCATAATCATAATATATATACGTCTATATATCATAGGGGCCTATGTATCTTGACGAATTAATGACTTAGAATTAATGACTTACAATAAAATTTAATCACAAATTATCAATATTGCCACCACAGCATTTCACCACTTAATTTAGACCTCGTTTTAAAGTTAATGTTAACATTTGTCTGGTGTTGACAGAAATTGACTGCATTATTTTGTTATTTGAAATTACCACTTATTCTTTCAACAGAGTTTAGTAATAGTTTTCAGTTATTTTCGATTCTCGGTTACGCGCTTCTAATTTTTTCCTCTGGTGATTTTGCATTGAAGCTGCAGTTGTTTGGCAATGTTTACTAAAGTATGAGAATATTATATTATTATCCAGTAAATAAAATACATTGTTTAATTTGATTGTTATTGAAATTTAAGCCCCAAACTTCTACTGCGCACAGTAAGCCGTGTTTACACCGTTACTGTATACAAATGCCTATAGCAGAATAAGGTTATTAATAATCTTTGATAATGCAGCGCTGCTGTGTTGCCTTTTTCATAGCGGACACAATCATTACGCTGCCTCCACGAAATTATGAAATTATGGCAATTATAACATAATATGATAGGGCCCCCTATATAGGCCTATGTATGTACTGTAAGCTTACTGTACACATCACAGTGAGTCAGCGACAGTCGCAAGTCATGCAATAAAATGTTTTTAATTATCTAATAAAATAAATTTAAATAACCTGAAAATGTATAGGTAAAACGGATAATTACAAAATAAATACAGTGAAAAGTGAAAAACCCAGTAAGGCTATAAACTGCATAAAATAAAATTGAATATGTCATATGATCGTTGTGCAATATTAAAAGTGGCCAAGGGCGGCATTTTGGGCCCTCGCCCCGGGCGGCATTTCAGCTCCGTACGCCACTGTTGCGAACAGTTTAAACCACGGAAGTGACGGAACATCCAAACACTTTACTATGGAGTTCTGTAGTCAGTCAGTTTACTCACTATGAAAATGATCCGTGGCTTGAATACTCGATTGAATGCGATGCAGTGTTCTGTTTTGCATGCCGACATTTTCACACCGACCGGCGCTTACTGTAGTTGAAGAACTTTTCATAAGTAAGGGAATGAAAGACTGGACAAAGTTGTCTGAAAAGCTGTCTGAACATGTGGGATCGCAGTCCCACATAAGCCACATGCAAAACTGGCTATAGCCTTTAAGCCAACAGACAAGACAGATTCAGTTGCTATGCAGATATCAGAAGCACACCAGGCTGAAGTATTGCAAAACGGACGATACTTAGCGATGGTTTGCGATGTCGTTAAGCGTCTTGCGAAACTTGGTCTGCCACTCCGCGGTCATGACGAGGGGAAGCACCCCATGTCCTAATGCAATAAACTAGAAATTTGTGACTTCCGGCCTGCCTAAGTTGAATCGTTCAGAGAGATGCAACAGTTACTTTAATTGCAGTAGCCCAGATTTCCAGAATGACATCATTAACATTTGTGGTACAGCTGTGCCTAATGCGATTGTTGATGGTGTAAGGCAAGTTGGGTTCTTTACAATGATGGCGGATGAGGCCAGATCAGCCAAAACCGAACAGCTGTCGCTTGCGTAAAATATGAGGACGGTCTTCATGTGAAGGAGCGATTTGCAACCTCTGTTTATTGCTCCAGTAATCGTGATGCTGAAGGTCATAACGGATTGTTTAAAGCAGCAGCTGTGGATCAGTGTATTTTTCAAGCAGCAAAACCTTCCAAATCTTCTCACCAGAAGGCCGAAATTAGTACCAAGAACGTATATGCTGAAAATGTATTTGGCTCAAATCGCCCCAAACCCCCTCCATTTTAAAAGGGGCCACCGCTTTGCGGCGGCGGAGAGGGTGAAGGTATGCTTTAACCCTTCCCCCATGAACTAAAACCAAACTCCGCTCATGGTTTTTGCTCTTGATAGATATCAAGGTTAAACACGTAACGGTCAGACTCAATTATTGGTTTGCATTTAGTGACATTGTGACTTCCTGTAGAAAGATCGAAGAATCAAAGATCGTTTGTCCAGTTGTGAGATTGGTGCAGTTTAGTTCTCACTCATGCTGAAGTCCTTACAACTAAAGAACACTCCATTGAGACCTATTGTTGGCTGGGCTCAGCAACGAATGACTGATACTCGATCTCATCTAAAACTTCGGATTTTGATAACATTATATGGAGGCTATTTCATCTTTCTTGCTTTTCAGAAAACTTTACTGATGTCAACGTAGCCAGTCAGTTAAAGCTAATTTTGCTATAGTGTCTTTCGTCTTCAAGATACGTGGAGATTTTCAGCAGCCCTGAGTAAAACTATACGGGCCAGTGGAGTTAGTATAAATACATCCGAAAGGACCGTATAGTCCTACAGTGAGCATTGCAAAGATATTCAATCTGCTTCTCGAAAGGTTCTTCTGTAAAACATAAATGACATCACATTGTTCTGTTACAGGAAGTGTAACCTTACAATGACTCGTCTGCAATGTGCCTCTGCGAACTCTGCCTTCACAGACGCTGGTCTCCATTTGTAACATTCTCAACAGACATACAACTCACCAATTAGCGAACGACCTGTACAGGAGTCAAATCCAGGATACGACTCAAATTTAAAGTTTTCTTAGTTTCTCCATATTAAGACAAACCCCGTGTTCTGCGGAAAGTTTACGTTGTCTTAACACTCGACCCTTGCAAATCTTTAACTTCAGAGAATGAATGTCGGGGTCGTAAGTCCCCCTAAGAAAAGGTTATCCAGCTGACGATGTCTGTGTGCACTGTTCAACTGAAACATTCCCCCCGACTAATTATCTAATTATGATATATCTAGTAACAATAGGGCAATTAACTCAAATGCTTTTATGAATCATTACAAAGTTTCCTTGAGTCTCTGCAACAATATACTTCTGTTCATAGTGTCTAGATTCGTTGACAGTTTAGAAATCATTGTTTTGATAACGGATATGTAGTGTATTTGCCCGTCATATTATGACGTCATATTATAGGCCTATATGTATCGTTGGTTATCGCCGTTGTCAAGACAAACGGTTTATGTTTCACAATAGAACAGAACCCGTTTGTGACGTAGCGTCCCCAGACAGACGGACACTATATGGATATTATATTATGTATAGAAAAGGGCCTATTGTATATTATGTATATATATATATGTATATGGATTATATATATATATATTGTATATTCTACATTTCTGTGACAAAAATGAGTAAGGACTGGATCCAGAAAGCAATGGTTAGGTTTAGAAATAAGCTTAATGTGTAGGCTAGATGTCTTTCTATAGAAGAGCTGTACAGTGAACCCAAGTACACAGCCTGACCAAATAGTAACATAATATAAGTGTCACAGTTAGACACATAAATTATTTGCGTTAGCGGCAGTTATAATTGGATCTGTGACGACACTTCCTTGATAGATTCAAACGAATATAAAATAACATCAACACAGCTTTACATAAAGTTTCATGAGGAGCGCCACTTATGGCTGCTGTGGGCGGCTGATCTATGACGCTTTTTCAGACGCCCTGGTAACGGCAAGGCTGTGGTATACGGCGCCATAGAAATCGTCATTATTATTAATTAATTAATTAAATTCGTAACGCACGCACGGTCACACCGAAATTAGGGGCGGGGAGATGTTTGCACGAAGATCGATGCCCGCTAGCCTCACAAGGTAGTCTCAGATTTCCATCTAGGTGGCGACGATAAAATGAGCAGTAGAACAGATGGGCGCCTTGCAGGTTGCCAAGTTAAATTCGACTCCTGTTAAAGTTGTCATAATCTGTTATTGCTATATCATGTAATCTTACTACGTACTTGTCAGTCTGAATTAATAAGCAAATATATTATTATTATTGTTGTTGTTTTGTTGTTGCCTTGGTTTATGGCCAAAACCATAGATGTTAAAACCGTTTTTTTCGTGTTTTATTTTTCTTGTCGTTTTTTCCGTTTTTTATGTAACTTTATTTATTGATTTATTTACTGCCTGTTGATGTTTTTCAGTTTCTGTTAAATTTTTTGTCTGATGTCCCTTACGTTGTCTCCGTACTTTCAAGGATTCAGCTAATTTACCTCACTATTTACGTCATCATTTTGAGAAATAAATACTTTATGATAGAGCACTGTACCAGAAATAAAATTTTATAAAGTTATTTCTAAGTTATCTAAAATACCAAAAGAAAAGGGTGCGGAATGGATTCTCGATACTTTGATACCGTACACGAGAAAGACAAAAACTCAGCATTGGCTAAATTGAAATGCATTTACTGTGAGAAAGTTTACACTACATAATCAATAGGCCTACCTACAAAGTTTAGTTTTTAATTGTGTTAGTTTAGTCAGCATGAACTTATGTGGACATATGTTTACAATTCAAATTTGAAAAAATTTCAATATTTTTAATTTCTCAATTAACTTCTAAAGACAATTATTAGACCAAACCTATAAGAAATAAAATAATTGTTGTAGAATGATGTTATTTAGTCTTTACTAATAAAGTTGTGTTATTTGCTGATTAAATTCTGTAAACAAGGCTTTTAATTTTAAATTGCAGTAGGGCCTACAAGATGCTAGAAAGTCAAATTATTTTCTTTTGTCGTTTTTTTCCCGTTTTTTATTTTTTCTAAAAAACGACGTTTTTCCGTTTTTTATTTAGTTTCTATCGTTTTTAACAACTATGGCCAAAACAGTGAAACAGTACGAGGCCTATGCATACATACATAGATGAGAGGCACTCCTCGAGTTTTAGTTTGCCAGACTGATCAGTGCGTGACAGAGAAATGTGGAGATGAGTCGTTTTTTTATGAAATGTAACCAAAACTAAAATAATGGGGAAAATACAGTGTAATTAAACTTACGAAAATCAAAACCGATCATAAAGACTTCTTAAAGAATCTTTGTAGGCCTATATATATGCAATATAAATAATAAAAGTGCAGAGTTTGTTCACTTGCAACAAACCTTCATCAACAACAGCGCTTTCCAATCTTCGTGTAGATTGTTGAAGGATTTTACGAATGGAAATTCAATACACAGACGAATTATGTGGTAGAGAAGTTCTGATTTCATTACGCATACTAACTTCCGATGGAAAAGTTAGCCATTTACCAACGACGGTTTTCGAAGACATCTATACGCAGAGGTCGCGGTTGCAAGTTCGTGTAAGACTAATTAAGTGAACTGAACGTTTGTTCAACGTAACTTCTGTCCATCTGCAAATGTCGGCCGAGCGGATGTTCAGCGCACATTCAAGAGGCATCCCTTAACGAAACTATCGTTTAAGTCTTTAAGATGTTGAGCACAGGCGAACGCTAACTTCAAAGCTCGATTACGAAACTAGGTCAACTGTCTAAGCGTCTTCGAATGCGGCTAAGTCAACAAGCGTCATAAGGGACATTGTTGGTTTACCAAGTCTAGAGCCACTTGTGCGTTTGCGCGCGTTCCCATTGTTAGGTAAAGACAGAAAACGTAACTTCTAAAGACAATTAATATTTTTAATTAATTCCTTATAGACCCGATCTGTGTGCTTATGAAGCTGTGACAAGATCTTGTTGCGCGTTCTTCAGACGGGCACATGCAACGACTGGGCCTTTGAACAATAACGACTACATAGTGTGCAGGCAGTTGAGCCCAAAAACTCACCGAATGTGACGTCCGCTGCTAACAAAATATTCAAAATACAAGTGACTAACGATTCTGTCATACGTAATGATATTGAAAGATCTCCTTGCGCATGCGTGAACGTTGGCGGAGCACGTGTGCGAAATATTCAAAAAGAATCGAAATTTTTCTGAGGCAGAAAAATTCCCGGGAGCAGGTTTTCATGTGAAAATTCCGCTGCTTTCCCGCCACACGACCCCTTACAGACAGAAAGAGAGAGAAAGAGAGACAGAGAGACAGAGCGACGGAGAGAAAGAGAGAGACAGAGACAGAGACAGAGAGAAACGGAGAGAGAGAAACGGAGAGAGACAGGGAGCGAGAATCCTTTATTCAATACTGGATCACGAAGCCAAATATAATTAGTATCACCTCCAAACACAGTTGGTCCTTCGAGTTTTACTGGTACGGCCTGGTACTCATCCTGAGTCAGCATACATGAAGCATTTCGTAGAGTACTACAGCCTCATGAATACCTCCACAGTTTTTTGTAAGTCATCGCCACGATCAGAGTAGACATCATATTCCGGCAGAATTCTCTTTGTACGCGTACTTCACCATTTTTATAAAAAGTCACAGTTCTTGCAGAAGTTGTTCATAAGTAAGGTCTCAGTCTGAATAGAATTGCCGAACTTTGATCAAAAACCTTGCTTTTGAAACAGAAACTAAACCGCGTCAGTCACCGTTGCCAACGTAAATCTATTTATTTACTGGATTCTCCTGAAGTTGACAGCAGTCCAAAATCTGACGAAAATTCTGCCGTTTATAAAACATTCCGACGCCTTTCCATATGCAAACAATGCCACGCGGCGCTTTCGTATTATTCTAATTATTACACAAAGTCACGACGCTTTGAATGAAGCACATTTCGGAATAGATCAAAATTAGAATTCGGGACTTTCCGTCCACGAACGGCTGGCCAATAGCAGGCCTCGTCGGCGCCGCCGCCGCCTGGCCTACGCATCGTTGTTGACCTTCCTGTATGATTTCAGAAATGTGGCCGCTGTGTGGCGCTCTATTCAACTGTCAGATACGACGTCGAAACGAGCAGGAAGCTAGAGAGAACGCCTTTCAGAAAGTAGCAATCAATATTATTAAATGGTTTGACGAGGAAGTCGTGTCGTGCCACTCGCTACCATTCGCCCGATGAAAGCTGCGTTTTGACTGAAGCAAGATAATGGCATGGGCGGCAAACATGCACGTAGCGTGGCATAGATGTGAGTCATGTGACGTAATATGTGTGTAAACAGATAACACAAAAGCATTGCTTAAATAAGAGTCATACACAGTGGCGTCTAACCCCCCCCCCTACCTGGAAGAGAAGAACTCTGGCCGACTTATATATAAGAGGCTCAGAAGTAACTCCGAACAGTAAATTAATTTAATAATTTTATACATCTGCAAGGTCCATAACAATAGCTACTATAAGCTAAAAATTGAAAGAAGTTATTATACTAATAATATAAATGCTCATTAAAACTGTGTTCTAACCAGTAACGTTAACGCCCTTCTGGCAACCGTGCGAGATGATTCTCCCAACCCTCCATTGGGAGACGCCACTGGTCTTACAACCTAAACAATTAGCTGTACGGTGGTATAAAGAAGTTTAGTGCATAAGTTTATGGCCAATGCACCTATGACTAGAACAGATTCAAACAAGTACTTCTCATGATAGTTTCAGATGTAAGCTGTTCAAAGTCAAAGGCAGCAGGATGTTAATGAAATGGGAACCCATAAAATGAGCAGTTTCAGTTTCATTATCGGTATCTGTATCCCGGATGTCGGTGTCACTCTTTGCTTTGTAATGGCTATCCAATTACAAGTCGTTCATTTTGGAATCTAGAGACAGTGATGCAAATATTTTCCCCAAAATCTCTGCTGTTGTTCGCCAACGACCCCATGAAGCCACCCCTTTGTCTTCTCACGTAATGATAATTTCACAAAAGAAGACTGTCAACAAGAGTTTTGACTAACGAATGACCTTAGAGCTCGAGCTCGCCTAGTAGGTCCGTGGATCACTTAGAAAATGCACACTGACGTATCCATAGTATCAAAAGCAGCATATAGGTCAAGAAGAACAAGGGCTGTCACCTTACACCCTCATCTATAATGCACATTGTAGAATAGTTCACCTACAACAATTTTAGTCTTCAACGGCCTAGTTGTACATCACAGACCTGCAAAATTCAATACTACCACATGACGAGTTAACTCGTTTATACTTTATATAGCGGGTTAGGGTTTACATTGATTTATACATGCGTACAGGGCCTACTATACGTAGGGGGGAAAGGAAGCAGACTGCTTCCAATTTGTGCCGGGGGAAAAAGTTCCCACCCCCTAATGAAATGGATGTTGCTGTTCAACTGACAGTGCTGACCCAGGCAAGCAAAATGCTTCGTCCTGCAACATCCAAGGACGTTAATGAAATGGGAACCCATAAAATGAGCAGTTTCAGTTTCATTATCGGTATCTGTATCCCGGATGTCGGTGTCACTCTTTGTTTTGTAATGGCTATCCAATAACAAGTCGTTCATTTTGGCCAGTAGCAATGTTTAATCTAAAATGTTCAATTTTAGATTAAACATTGCTACTGGCCATTTTTGGAACGGCATATTCAATTTAGTATTGTGATGTATTAGTATTGTGGCCATGCAATATTTGCCTAGATTACAGACTGTGTCTAAGCACTGTCATGGTGTATCATTATTACTTGTTTTTCGTTAGCTATTGGACAATATGTTCTGCTATTTGTTTGGATGAAATATCCTAAAATATGTTTAAAAAATCGAAGAAAAGCGTTCATAATCCTGTTGATTAAAAAAACTCTACTTACAATTATTGTCGTATAGTGCAGTGAAATGGGATCATCAAATCTTGAAATATTCCTGTCAGCTGGATAACATTGTAATAGGCAGGGATGGAGCCTGTTGCTGCTGCATAACACCATAAATATGCATTCATAATGCAGTCTTTAAAATCCCCATATATTTGCTGAACAGTGTCACATATTGCCCAATATTTTAACATGTATCCCATACTTTGGAAATTTTGTGCCATACTTATTGCAGCCTGCCCCATAAAATTTTCACAGTGCACTGGGAGCCCTGCAGAAATTAATTGAACATTGAACTAAAATGTATAGTTTTCCAAAACCAGTTTTCTTTCTCCAAATAATTATGTGCTAAACTCACCTATGGCAATGTAGAAATCCAAAAAAATTTCCAGGGAGAACCCCGGACCTCCCCCCGCTTCAATGGGAGGAGAAGGGAAGGAATGGTACAGGAGGGATAAAAGGGGAGGGACGGGATAAAGGGTGGAGAAGGGGATGGAGGTGGAAAGGGGTAGTGGAGGAAGGGAGAGGAGTTGGGAGTTTACGGTAGGGGATTGCTTCCAGCTAACAGAGGGATAGTAGGCCCTGCATGCGTATATATTTTATATCTCCGCCCCTAAGATAGCATTCCTTTTAATCATACCTTTTGACATATCATGTCGATAAAGTCTCGAGATATTCTATTAAGGAGTTGATATGCACGAAAGCAAACATTGACTTAAGATAGTTTCCACGGTTATTCAGAAAGCAAAGAGTATGATTTTCAGAGCGATTTGTTTTTGAGTGGCGTACAGAATTGTCAAACGTCAAGTGACTATTGGTTTAAACTGTAACTATTAATGTTCTGCTGTGATTTGCACGCAATCGTCCACGAGGATCGAAGACCACGAGATCACGAGACGATTAACACAATCCGATAAAACGATCGGTGATTTATTATAAACATCAAGATTATTGAGGTCAGACCGTTAGAGTACATTAAGGTCAACAGCTGTTCACTTCTAGACTAGACATCTGATCAAATCCGGCGACGATAGGCCTATATAGGCCTAAGATGAAGTCGTTCAATTAGTACAGATAAGTGTTTAATTTGTCAAACCATGATTACACAGATCTTAATTATGACTCATGTAGACTTTCAGAAGGTAAAACAGATAAATTTTAGTTTACACCCTTTGTAGTTTTTACCTTACGTTGCTTTCACTTGAAAGTCGCACGCAGAAAGAAATAGAGGATCAATTAATGACCAAAATATAGGGTCAATTAATGACCAAAATATAGGGTCAATTAATGACCAAAATATAGGGTCAATTAATGACCAAAATATAGGGTCAATTAATGACCAAAATGTAAGGTCAATTAATGACCAAAATGTAAGGTCAATTAATAGCTAAAATATAGTATCAATAAATTGCCAAACTATCGGTATGTACGACAAAAGTCCATATTAATGGCTTAAATATGAACAACTTCGCTATGACAATTTGCAATATTGAGCTAGGGCCTTTGAGACCAGATCATCACAGATTCGGTTATGCAAACGTCAGCCAGGTTCTACAGAGTAGGCCTATATTTTGACCGTCCACATGGAAGGCATCGACGACCAGACTACCTCTACTTAAGATGCTCCAGCGTGACCTGGTGGTTTGAGATGAATTCAGACTCGGCACGCTCAACCACCTGAGCATCTTCACCGTTGGCTCCCCTTCTTTGTCATTTCAGCGAATTATTTTGTCTAATCACAGAAGTTGCTCAGTACTTTCTAGTTTGTAGGAGTTAACTGGCGCTAGGCTTACGTATAGGACGTTCTGCTGTGGATCTTGTACGTTTTGATGTTACTTCCTTAGTATGTAATAGTTGACTGCATGACGTAAAATGAGCATCCTGATGTGAGGTCGATTCTCAGATGTAAGCTGTTCAAAGTCAAAGGCAGCAGGATGTTAATGAAATGGGAACCCATAAAATGAGCAGTTTCAGTTTCATTATCGGTATCTGTATCCCGGATGTCGGTGTCACTCTTTGCTTTGTAATGGCTATCCAATTACAAGTCGTTCATTTTGGAATCTAGAGACAGTGATGCAAATATTTTCCCCAAAATCTCTGCTGTTGTTCGCCAACGACCCCATGAAGCCACCCCTTTGTCTTCTCACGTAATGATAATTTCACAAAAGAAGACTGTCAACAAGAGTTTTGACTAACGAATGACCTTAGAGCTCGAGCTCGCCTAGTAGGTCCGTGGATCACTTAGAAAATGCACACTGACGTATCCATAGTATCAAAAGCAGCATATAGGTCAAGAAGAACAAGGGCTGTCACCTTACACCCTCATCTATAATGCACATTGTAGAATAGTTCACCTACAACAATTTTAGTCTTCAACGGCCTAGTTGTACATCACAGACCTGCAAAATTCAATACTACCACATGACGAGTTAACTCGTTTATACTTTATATAGCGGGTTAGGGTTTACATTGATTTATACATGCGTACAGGGCCTACTATACGTAGGGGGGAAAGGAAGCAGACTGCTTCCAATTTGTGCCGGGGGAAAAAGTTCCCACCCCCTAATGAAATGGATGTTGCTGTTCAACTGACAGTGCTGACCCAGGCAAGCAAAATGCTTCGTCCTGCAACATCCAAGGACGTTAATGAAATGGGAACCCATAAAATGAGCAGTTTCAGTTTCATTATCGGTATCTGTATCCCGGATGTCGGTGTCACTCTTTGTTTTGTAATGGCTATCCAATAACAAGTCGTTCATTTTGGCCAGTAGCAATGTTTAATCTAAAATGTTCAATTTTAGATTAAACATTGCTACTGGCCATTTTTGGAACGGCATATTCAATTTAGTATTGTGATGTATTAGTATTGTGGCCATGCAATATTTGCCTAGATTACAGACTGTGTCTAAGCACTGTCATGGTGTATCATTATTACTTGTTTTTCGTTAGCTATTGGACAATATGTTCTGCTATTTGTTTGGATGAAATATCCTAAAATATGTTTAAAAAATCGAAGAAAAGCGTTCATAATCCTGTTGATTAAAAAAACTCTACTTACAATTATTGTCGTATAGTGCAGTGAAATGGGATCATCAAATCTTGAAATATTCCTGTCAGCTGGATAACATTGTAATAGGCAGGGATGGAGCCTGTTGCTGCTGCATAACACCATAAATATGCATTCATAATGCAGTCTTTAAAATCCCCATATATTTGCTGAACAGTGTCACATATTGCCCAATATTTTAACATGTATCCCATACTTTGGAAATTTTGTGCCATACTTATTGCAGCCTGCCCCATAAAATTTTCACAGTGCACTGGGAGCCCTGCAGAAATTAATTGAACATTGAACTAAAATGTATAGTTTTCCAAAACCAGTTTTCTTTCTCCAAATAATTATGTGCTAAACTCACCTATGGCAATGTAGAAATCCAAAAAAATTTCCAGGGAGAACCCCGGACCTCCCCCCGCTTCAATGGGAGAAGGGAAGGAATGGTACAGGAGGGATAAAAGGGGAGGGACGGGATAAAGGGTGGAGAAGGGGATGGAGGTGGAAAGGGGTAGTGGAGGAAGGGAGAGGAGTTGGGAGTTTACGGTAGGGGATTGCTTCCAGCTAACAGAGGGATAGTAGGCCCTGCATGCGTATATATTTTATATCTCCGCCCCTAAGATAGCATTCCTTTTAATCATACCTTTTGACATATCATGTCGATAAAGTCTCGAGATATTCTATTAAGGAGTTGATATGCACGAAAGCAAACATTGACTTAAGATAGTTTCCACGGTTATTCAGAAAGCAAAGAGTATGATTTTCAGAGCGATTTGTTTTTGAGTGGCGTACAGAATTGTCAAACGTCAAGTGACTATTGGTTTAAACTGTAACTATTAATGTTCTGCTGTGATTTGCACGCAATCGTCCACGAGGATCGAAGACCACGAGATCACGAGACGATTAACACAATCCGATAAAACGATCGGTGATTTATTATAAACATCAAGATTATTGAGGTCAGACCGTTAGAGTACATTAAGGTCAACAGCTGTTCACTTCTAGACTAGACATCTGATCAAATCCGGCGACGATAGGCCTATATAGGCCTAAGATGAAGTCGTTCAATTAGTACAGATAAGTGTTTAATTTGTCAAACCATGATTACACAGATCTTAATTATGACTCATGTAGACTTTCAGAAGGTAAAACAGATAAATTTTAGTTTACACCCTTTGTAGTTTTTACCTTACGTTGCTTTCACTTGAAAGTCGCACGCAGAAAGAAATAGAGGATCAATTAATGACCAAAATATAGGGTCAATTAATGACCAAAATATAGGGTCAATTAATGACCAAAATATAGGGTCAATTAATGACCAAAATATAGGGTCAATTAATGACCAAAATGTAAGGTCAATTAATGACCAAAATGTAAGGTCAATTAATAGCTAAAATATAGTATCAATAAATTGCCAAACTATCGGTATGTACGACAAAAGTCCATATTAATGGCTTAAATATGAACAACTTCGCTATGACAATTTGCAATATTGAGCTAGGGCCTTTGAGACCAGATCATCACAGATTCGGTTATGCAAACGTCAGCCAGGTTCTACAGAGTAGGCCTATATTTTGACCGTCCACATGGAAGGCATCGACGACCAGACTACCTCTACTTAAGATGCTCCAGCGTGACCTGGTGGTTTGAGATGAATTCAGACTCGGCA
>OY744617.1:9362803-9372803 GCA_963556255.1 Allolobophora icterica | reverse complement strand
ATCCCACTCTTAGTACTTTGGGACTCATAACATTGTGCAAACTATGAGAACAAGCAAAAAAATTATATATTTAGAATCAGGAAAGAACGAAGTTGAAGACCTGCTACAGCCACATTCTGGGAAATAAAAAATTTTTTTCGAAAATTTTAGCATGGCCGGTATGAGGATTTGCACTATGTCAAATCAACCAGGGGTGTTGACCACACCCTTTGGATCTTTCTGAAATTTTTTATACATAAACTACATGCAAAAGTATGAATAACAGTGAAAATTTTAGCAGAATATCTCAACATTTGACCAAGATATTAATTTTTGAAATTAATAAGCAAAAAACTTGTCGCGAGAAAACGGCATGATCCGCCAACTTTGGACAGTCATATCTTGGCTAAGAAATGAGCTAGGGGGCTGAATATTTTTTTATGTAATCAGTTTGTTGTGCTCATTCCAAATATGCAAAAATATGGGTGGTGTTACCTGTGGTTTTTTATCTATTAATTTGTAAATACTGCACGGAGGCCAATTTTCACTCGAGTTCCAGACATCATATCAGCAGGCAGGAACGATATATAGTAATACTTATACTGGTTTTATATTTAGGTACATGGGTGCTTATCAGACATATAGTCAGTACCTGATTAGTTTCATTATGTCTGTACTTTCCAAGGACATTTTCCTTGTCACAATCGTCAAAGTGGGGTTTATGGCTTTCCCAAACAGTGAAAGTGTGTATCTAATGAAGTTTGTGAAAATTTGCACATATATTGAGGCCACCTAGACCTGTCATTGGTGAAAATTTCAGGTTGGTGTTCTGCTCCTTTGCTTGTAAATAATTTTTCGAAGTTGACCAATTTTACAGCGTCGTGAGCTAATTTGACTTGATTCACAGCTGATTTGCTGGCATGTATATGTCTTTTACAATAACCTAAAATGTGATTTTTATTTGACTTGTAAATTTTTAAATACCTGCTTATTTATTACATAATTTTGGTTATTATTTAAATTTGTTGTAGGTATTATAACTAACTCAAGAATACAGTATTATACAATTACATACTTTGACTGATATTACAGTTTAGTTACACATTTCAATTATTGCAATCTTCTATAAAGGGCATGCAAGTAAAGTACAGTACATACAGTACAAATACATGTACAGTGCAGTTCGTAAATAATTTTGGTAATTTTGTACGCCCATAATTGAGTGTCTTAACACATTCACTATCACATTGACACAGTGCTGTGCATACAAGATTAGCCTTTTACACCACTCAAAACATCCTTTTTTGAATGCACAATGTACTAGCTCCTTGCAGATTTTTGATACCTGCAGTATAGTTTTCCAAAATGGTACCCAATTTTCACCATCCTTTGCCCATCCCCAATCAAGAGGATTTGGCAGCATTGGTTCCTGTTTCAGAAAGTAACACCAGCAATGAATTGCTTGAAACATAGATCTCTTAACATGTTGAATGAAAGAATCACATGTGGGAGGAATTTATTCTAACTATCAAGCTTTTTGGTGAAAAGATGCATGTGTGCTGAATTCAGATCTGCACTCACTTGTCCTATCGTGCATGACAATAACAAAGCGCTCCAAAACAGAAAAACAACAGTTGTCAGCACTGTTCAGATTGAGAAACACTTCAGTGACAACTCGATATTCAATGCTTCCCATGCTCATTTTTCCCTACCAAAAGAGGTCTTCAGGAATGTTGAAGCACAAGCCTAAAGCAGTACTCAAGTCCCCAAGTCTTAACATAACATAACCATGTTTAAGTGGTCCAGAAGACATGTAGTTTGTGTTAGAACTGCACATGTCTATGTTAGTTTGTGTTAAAAAATTCAGGCATGTATGTTGGGTTTAGCCCTTTAGCAATCCCAGTCATTTATCTACACCTTACCATAAAAGTCAAATTTCCAATGGGGTCTATTTAAACAACACGCTTTGATGTCGTTGTCGGTCGAGGCTCAGCCTTCAACTAGCTAAAGCGTTTGGTCCTACTGCTAAGTCAAATATCTATTCTCCTCAAAGTAAAACCACACACGCTCAATGAACGTTTCACTGCAGTCTTTGGTACAAGCGCAATGACGGATATTTTGGCGCAAAGATTTTGGCATAAAACTGCAAATCTGATTTTTATCTGGCCAAATCACGTGCCAAGAACTTTATCCACGTATCCACAATAGATGAACACGTACCTGCGCTAATGATAAATAAGTTTAATACAAACCCCATCTCTGTTTTCCTGAGGAAAAGTAAACAGTCTCACCACAGTTTTATTTGGTATTCACCGTTGCTACAACTTATTACAAGCACAATGAACTGGCATATCAAAAATTAAAATTTCTAATGCTTGATTTTCACTGATAAAACGTAGTGCTTCTGAATCGTTGCACCGATTTCTCGTCGACTGTCTACGAATAACGGCACTTAAATCTCTGTTATTATTATTATTAAACTTAAGACTCACGTGTGCGTATTATTTTGGGAACCGTCGACCTTTAGCACAGTGACCCGACCCACTGCGCATGCGCACACCACATATCGAGGCCGCTAACTGAACGGAACGTTCAATAAGCGGCCTCGAAATTAGGTCAAAATGTATTAGGTCACTAGAACGCCAAACAAATAGTGCCAGTAACTTACTGTTATTATAATTCTTAAAAAAATCGTACACGATGTGGCTGTAGCTGATTGTTGTTGCCGATATTTATATACTCTGCAAAATAAATATTTTGCTTGTTCGTGCAGTTTGCACAATGTTTAAAGTTTCAGTTCTCTAGCGTATGCACTATCTAGCCGCTGCGTACGGACCTTGGACAAGTCCTTCACTCGCAATTGTTCGTGGCGCTTCGGCGTGAAAATTCCGGCACAGTATCAAATGCTGTAGTCGGGAGCGCCTCTGAGTAGTAGTTGACTTCGAGAGGCGCTATAGAAATATCCGGAATAAAATATAAAATGAATAAATAAATAATAATAATAATAATAATAATAATAATAATAATAATAATAATAATAATAATAATAATAATAATAATAATAATAATAATAATAATAATAATAATTATAATAATGTATCCGGACTTTGCTTTAGGGACCATAGGTATACCCGTAGAAAAAAATATTATTATTATTATTATCATCATCATAACTAGATTTGTTGTTCATGCTATTCTTGTTTCGGCTGTCACTGTGGTTGTTATTGTTTGAAGCGATATCTTAGGATGACGCAGAGCACGCTTGGAATGTCTCGCAAGGCGGAAGGCGCTTCCTCGTTGACCAGCTGCCGAACTCTACTGGAACAAGTAGGAGGTCTCCAGTGGATCATGGGTCCATTGAGTTGCGTCTGTTGTCAGATTCCTACTTCGACGATGAACTAAGTCCCTGAAATTCAAGTTCTCTGAATGCGATATATAAATACAAAGATAATTAATTAACTAGACATGTTGCTAATTGCAGGATTTGAATACTAACCGCAACGAAATTTCATCATAATCGTAATCTCCAAACTTTTAAAGCGCCACTCAAAGGCCAAGCGCAGAGCACCAGTATATTCACGAGCGCTGGACAATTGTAGACGAGTAATTGTTCAAAGTTGCTACGCAGTGGCTTGATGCATATGATATTCGACCCTGCGACCAGTAGCGTAACTATGGGCCCGCAGGGCCCGCAACTGCGGGGGGGCCCAGGTAAAAGGGGCCCATTTTCAAACCTGAAAAAATGAACTATTTTAATTAATAAATGCACAGCAGAAAGCCGGAAACCGAAACTCCTTGTAAACTCCTTAGCCTTGTAAAATCAATAAATCATGCAGGCAGGCAGATGATGTGGAATATTACTATTGATGCGCGGTCGGCGCATATTTTTCTAGGCTTTGATTTAAGCTAGTGAACAGTGACTCGAAGGCAAACTATAATCGCCAGATGACGCTGAAATTTGCAGTTAATTCACTCAATTAGTTTCACTTTTCGTCTTTGATTTATGCTGACGTCATTACTCATTAGTCTCATTGCCAAGTTTCAGTCGGCCATCGTTGTTGATATTTATTTAAAAAGTTTGTTTAAATAGATTAGATCGGATTACAATTTACAATACAAAATTTAAGATTTAAAAATAAAAAATTGTACTAATGATGGCTAGCAAGCCTCTAAGTGGAGCAGCTAAACGACGGAAAAAGAAGGATTTACAAAACGAACTTAAAAAACGATGTAAAATTGACTCATTCTTGTTACCGGCACAGACTAAAAAGGAAGAAACACAATCTGTTGCAAATGTACGTAATGAAGAAAATGAGCAGGAGCCTCAGGAGGATACCAGAGGCAGTGAAGTCAGTGAACTACAGATAGATACAAATTCTCAAGTTAACAGTTTTAAAGACAATACTGTGGCAACCGATTTGTCTGATCACGGCTCGCCAGATCTCATAATAAGCAATGAATATGAAGCATTCAACTCTGCAGCACTTGTAAACTGTTCTTGATTTATGATTTCGTAACATTGAATAAAACAATATTCAGTAACATTTCATTTATAACATTTAATCAATTTTAATGCAAATCGAAAACAATTTTTAGTTGTGGCATAAGATTACAAATTAATAATAAAATAAAATATCATAAATTAAAATCATTAAAATGTATGCCTCAAAAGTGAGTCGATAATTTGAAACATAAAATTGTCTATCAGATTGTCATCGGCTGTATGGAGGGGGGCCCATTTTGAAAATCTTGCAGGGGGGCCCAGAATATGAAGTTACGCCACTGCCTGCGACCCTCCGATTACAACGCCTAGAACATACCGCTACACCACCGCGTCCCACATCATGTAGGTCTAACTGATGACTTGTCATAGAAACTTTCGAGTTCAGTGCATCTAATTAGCCTTAGATCAAAGCAGAGTCAGAGTGACGCGTTGGAGTGGTATCTTTGTCTAATTAATTAGTGCAATTACACCAGCGCTCGACTCAATTAATACAACGAATTAGACGGTACTAATGCGATTAGAACAGACGACATATCACGCCATCTTGCGAATGAAAACAAGTAATTTCGTGTGAGCTCAACTGAATTGCGGAGGCGTTTAGCGAAAGACTTCTTTAGATTGTACATGCACGAAACGGAGAAGCGGCTTTGTCTAGATAATTCATGAGGGGCAAACCAACCATTTCCATCAGTTTAATACAGAGACAGACCGAGAGAGACACACACAGTGTCACAGACAGAGAGAGAACGATGAAGGGAAAGCATAGATAGGGTGGGAGACAGAGAGGGGAAGATGGAAGGCTAAACAGAGAGCTGGAGAGGGGGAAGTAGAAGAAGAGGGTAGAGTGAGAGATGGATGGAGGGAAGAGAGGCTGGTAAGGATGAAGGCAGAGAAAGAGGTAGGAAGACTGGAGGGAAAGTAGGGGTGCTGAGGCGACAAACAGAGAGAGAAGGAAGTGAGGAGAGATGGGAGAGGAAGGCGGACAGGGAGAGTAGCAGAGATGTAGGATAGAGAGACAGAGAGAAGATAGTGACAGATGGAGGTAGAAAGATAAGGATGGAAGTAAGAAGGGAAGGATGAAAGATCGAGTGATGAGGGAAGGAGGCGGGGAGGGACACTGGTAGGGAAGCGCTGCAAACGGAGAACAATAGAAGATATTCTGCAGAATGAACATTTCCAGAATTCTCGCTCAGATGCTTTGTGCGGAATAGAACAGTTGTTGTTGAATTCCCATGCCCCCTACCCAGCAGCCAGTGCTTAACGGGACCTTGTCTTCTGCAAAACCGATATCTCGAACCAAATGACCGTAAATTCCATAGAGGTAATAATTGCGCAGACAGAAACTAAGTTACTGTAGGTGCAATGTGACAACTGTCGCGATGTCCTAACGACTTACAAGCATTCTTGATTTTTCTTTCTTTTATGAAGGAAGTCGTTCAACGCAGTTGTTATGTTTCATAGCGAGGAAAAAATGAAATATTTAAACTCTTCTTAAGTGAAGAAACTTTCTGAGTGGGGACTCGTTAGTACGGTTACTATATTGTGACATACTGGGCGTTGGCTCCTTATAGTCTGGGGATACACATATACAGGTTCGTTGAAAGTAGGTTCACACTTATGACGAAGAAATGTTGAACCCATTCTTTAGAACCAAGTCTTAGTTCTTTCAAAGAAGCAGTCGATTGCTTTTACATAAATAAAATAATGTTAACTTTAAAACATCGGCGAATGATAACTCTACTTCAGCCGTCTCTCGCTCGTCATCGATCTCTCGTCTAATTATCGAGCTCTCGTTTCTCAACTCCTGCCCGTCTTCTTTTAGTACTCTCTCGAGAAGAAGTAATCCTTCATTCCAGTTAACAAGTTATCTTCCCTCCATCTCCCATCATTCATACCACCTTCGACACGTGACCTCTCAACAGTACTTTGGACTCTAGGTCGAGAAACCCAAAATTGAAGGTTTTATCATTTCAAGACAGTAATTATTCGGTTGACAGCTGTGTTGGATGAGTGTTCTAGAGTGACAGTCATTTGGTAAATTACAGAGAACATCAACTGTTTCTGTGCATTGCAAAACATTGGTCTCACGTTAGGGATAAGTTTTAGGTTAAGATTACGTTTGGGATAAGTTTTAGGTTAAGATTACGTTTGGGATAAGTTTTAGGTTAAGATTACGTTTGGGATAAGTTTTAGGTTAAGATTACGTTTGGGATAAGTTTTAGGTTAAGATTACGTTTGGGATAAGTTTTAGGTTAAGATTACGTTTGGGATAAGTTTTAGGTTAAGATTACGTTTGGGATCAGTTTTCGGTTAAGATTACGTTTGGGATCAGTTTTAGGTTAAGATTAAGAAGATAAATATGGGCCTACCTGACATTTATAGCTTATTTGATGTGACATAATGACGTAATTCAATACGTCAGAAATATCGACGTGGCCTATGATTTCAGCTGGCTAATGCTATGATAGACACAACATCGTGCCTCGATCATATGCAAGAAATTGAGTAGCACCATGCTTTGAGACTGTTCCTGTTTCTATTTGATAATCGATAGAATGTTTTGATTTACGTTGGCTGCGGTGAAAGGCTAATCGACGATCAGTCTGCCACCTACTCGGGTTATACAAGTCTCTTTTCATTATGCGAACAGTTTGCATTCGGAGCCAACACAAGGCATAAACAACGTCTGGCTGCAGCCATATACATAGTGCATCCATTTTGAGTCAGCATATGAACTAATCCATGCACCGAAATTTAGCGCAGATACTTTGAGTCAGTCATGCATTAAAGTATGCAGGGTATGTAGATGCAATGATGTGAAGCAGTCTTCTGCTGCAGACTAATGACTGAGAGCAGAGCATTCCGAAAGTAAAACTAATCAACACTGTCGAAAGTCATTAAATCTGTAACCAACAAACGAAACAAATCAAAAGTTCGAAGAACTGATCGAATGCTTCTTTTTGTCTCCAGCCGTCTGTCTTCGAAGCCCAGTTGCCTATTGACTCTCTGGCTGGTTGGTTGACTGGATGGATGGATGGATGGATGGATGGATGGATGGATGGATGGATGGATGGATGGATGGATGGATGGATGGATGGATGGATGGATGGATGGATGGATGGATGGATGGATGGATGGATGGATGGATGGATGGATGGATGGATGGATGGATGGATGGATGGATGGATGGATGGATGGATGACCGATATGGCCAGGGGATATTTTAAGAAATTTCCACTGGTGGCGATATTTTAAAAAGAGCATTTCTCGGGCGTAATTTTAAGTCAAAAAGCACTGAATCAGAGAAACCTATTTTAAACATTTGAACTTTCAAGCAGTCGAGTGATCAAAATGAACTTGCTATTAGTGAGGATTTCAACGTCAAGCCTCATGGTCACAATAAAATCAAATCATTTAACCATTTCTTCATTGGTGATGATTGGTAGGACTAAAAAAAAGCAAAACTCACAGGTTGGGAAAAGAGCAAGGACTGGTGGACAATGAGGACTGATGAGGAATTTCCCCACCAGTTAACATGTTAAAAATGCCCTGGGTATGGCGGTCGACTGACTGGGTGAGTGACTGAATGTTCTAATGGATACCAAGGTAAATGCAAGGTGAATAGCTGAATAACTGATATGAATGACATGCCTGTTCACTGATTAGGCCTATCTAAAAGACTGAACGACTAGGCCTACTCCTACATGTTTCTTTATGGCGCCATGCAAAACAGTAAAATGCGAGAAATGTTTCCTATTGTGTTCATGGTAATATGAATGATGTTGTTCTGCCACATCAGTGCATTCTAGGTCGATTTGCGGCTGTCTTGGACGAAGCGTCAGTCGGAAATGCTCAGAACAATAAACAGTCTTTTACGACTCCCATTCCCAACGCCGAATTCTATATAATTATGGTCGTGCGTTATCCCTTATCGTAGGGAAAATACGCACGAAATAAGTCATCGTTGCACTATTTACTCACAATATTATATATATGTATTGTATATATTTATATATCATGGTGCGGTTCACGAAATTTTTAATGTATTGAGTTCAGTACTGGAAACGGATTTTTAAACAGAAATACTTTGCCTGGTAGGCCTATATGCCAAGTTTCAGGTAATTTGAAGCATGTTGGGTTTGCAGAAGGCCGTCAGCGCTAGAGAATAGGCTGGTGCCCTGTGCCTGGTCTTCGAGTGGCGCTTTAATAAACGATTACGATCCAATAGTTCTGGGATACGATACTAGGGTTTATTTGACTTTATCGCGAACAAACTGGAGACAGAATAAAAACACAGAAGAGCGCGTATGTGTATGTGTTTTAGTATGACTGAAACTATCATTTCTGGATTATTGTAATATGGCTGTAAGTAAAAAATAAATTGCAACTGCAATGACAAATTTGCCAGCCTCATAGAATATGCAATAATAGAACATTTATACAGCGCCTCTCAAGTACCTCACAGAAACACGCCTTTAGTAAGACAGGTCATATCCTTAACTGCCCACGGATCCAGAAGCTATGAAGTGAATGTCTCAAGATGACGCTTAGCTAAGAAAAATGATCACTACTTCCAGAAGTGTTCTGTAGTCAGCTCTAGGTTAATAGACTTCGTTGCATCTTTAAAAGCAATAACCTGTTCCTTGAATTGTACATTCTGGGTCAGATCCACTGCTGTCGTAAAACTACTCCCGTTAGTCGAAGTCCAAAGCAAGTTGTCTTAGAGACAGTGAGATATGGCACTATCTGGCAACAGTAATTTTTGGGACACCGCTATTGAATGATTAGACTGCGTTTCCGTATTAGATCATTGATTTAACGCGCTCTTCTAAAAAACGATCACCTTATTCAGTTTTCAGACTATAACGTCATACCACGCATCTGCTGGTGATCCATGAGAAAATCTACGTCAAACAGTCAGCTGTTGACATCAGACTGATGACATCAGACTGAACAAACTGATCGAAGGTTAGCTGTCTATTTTGCTTATAATCCAGGATTTAGTCCAATTAAATGCACACCTTTGCGTATACCTTCGATCAGTTTGTTCAGTCTGATGTCATCAGTCTGACTACAGAACACTTCTGGAAGTAGTGATCATTTTTCTTAGCTATATATATATATATATATATATATATATATATATATATATATACATATATATATATATATATATATATTGACTTGCGCTTAATAAATCTTCGTATAATGATAATAAAAGCAATAATTGTTATTATTATTTTAATTTCGTCCCTTTGTTGTCTGAGACTCTCGGCATAATTAGCAATAGTGGTTTTCTTTTCATCACAGAGTTGGGGCGCTCTCTGTCACTCTCTCTGTCTCTCTCTGTATCTCTCTGTCTCACTCTGTCTATCTATCTATCTATCTATCTATCTATCTATCTATCTATCTATCTATCTATCTATCTATCTATCTATCTATCTATCTATCTATCTATCTATCTATCTATCTATCTATCTATATATCAATCTATCTATCTATCTATCTATCTATCTA
>OY744617.1:9340303-9360303 GCA_963556255.1 Allolobophora icterica | reverse complement strand
AAGCAGTAGCATCCTGAAACGTTGCTAAGGCAACGAGAACCTGCCGATGAAGCCGGAGTCCGGAGGACAATTGAAGTCGGGCGGTCGTCTAGAAAGAAGATGACCGCGAAAGGTGTTTCTTTGCGTGATATAGATTTGCCTGGCTGGTTGCAAAGACATCACTGGCGGTGACTGTTGTGAACACCTGCTGTATAGATCAGTCTTTCTCTCGTTCGGAAGAATCGCAGTCGACGGCTATTTGTAGAATTACTCCGTTGTGTCTTTTTCTCTGCATTTTGTGATTAGGGATTTGACTCAACTACTTAAACATTTGGCGGTTTCAATTATTTGGTACTAACAGTTGGTAGTGAAACGTAGTATTTATTTAGCCGAAATAAGAGCAAGGAGGCGAATGGGTTGAATTTGCAAAGGGAAGATATCATGTGAGGGGTCTCTTTATATCATAGAGTAGCAGTTCCCAAACTTGTCTGGGTCGCGACCAACTTGTGGATATCTTGGCAGTCTCGGAACCCACTGTGTAAAATTAAGCATTGTGTACTAAAATGTGCTTCGTAAATTGGCATCGAAATATGCGGATTAACGTACAGCGCTTAGAAATTTAAAGCATTAAAAGGAAACTTAGGTTTAAAAAAAACAGTTTACAATTAAGTGCAATTCAGCTAGTTATAGCCCAATCATAGTAAAAATATGTTGTTGTTGCAAAAGAATATATGTTTCTCGAAAAAATTTCGCGACCCACTTGCCAGAGCTTCGCGACCTACTTTTGGGTCGCGACCCACAGTTTGGGAAAATCTGTCATAGAGTAACGAATCTGACGACATTAGCAAATATGGGTCAGGAGCACGCCAGCTGTACGGAGGTCCACCTGAGTTTAGAAAGAAGAAAGAGCAGCTGGTGTCTAGGTGGCATGCTATTAAACTCAGACTAAGAAAAATGAAGTCGCTAACACTTAATGCCTATGGCTGCCGATCGCAGCTGCATGGCTTAAGAGACTGCTCTTCTTATGCTTTGTAGGCTAGCATTAGACTAGCGTGAGGCGCATCGATAGGTAGTAACGGGCGTTATAAAATATCCACACATATATTAAAGCATGCAAACACACCCATACATAGCCTACATGTAAACATACAGACATACTTGCGCGCTACATGCATTCATATTGACATGCATACACGGCTGCAACCATAATATATACATACATACATACATACATAATTATGTACATATATATTTACTTACCTACATGTACTTACTTACTTACTTACTTACACACAGCGTACATACATAATACATACATCATGCATACATAGATATATATATATATATTATATATATACATACATACATACATACGTACATACATAGGTTTATTGTCACAGAGTTTATCGCTTTTATTCTTTGTGTTTTAAGGGAGTTGGCTAAGTTAACATACGTGCTGGATAACTTAGCGCTTACTACTGAATGCACTGGGTTCGACGCTTTATGCCGTCTGTACATTTGACACGAAAAACGCGACCGTTTGAAAAGGCAAATGTGTCTGTCACAGTCAGACTGGATTTTTGTTGTGGGTCCTGAGAGACCTGTTGCTTTTTGAACCGATTTTCGTGTCTGTAAAGGATCCTATAGAAGTAGCTTGCTACTGGCGATGCAGTATAAATTGTCGTAAATATATTTATACCCTTCGCCACCCTTGCCACACATTCATATCTGGCAAAACACATTTCTCTTCGATTTGCATGAACTCACAACTGACGCCATATAAATGTTTGTCTAAACACAGCTTGAACAAAAACAACGGGAGACACACGAACAGTAAGACGGACAAAGACAGAGACAAGAACAGAGACGGACACAAGCAGAAACACACACAAAGAAGGACACATAAGGAGGCAGTGATTGGAATTATTTTACATGCAGAGTAAATAGCGATGACATCGGATAATAGAAGTCAGAAAGAAGAAATGAATGAAACACGCATCAAATGGAGAAAGGAAAAAAGATTGGAGGAAGAGAGAACGAAAAGGAGTCAATGGGAAAAGGAAGGAAAGAAGGAAGGACTGAAAAGAAGAAAGAATTAGAGAAAGAAGTAAGGCTAAGACAATGGGAGAATTGAAGAACAGTGAAGAAAACATAAAAGAAAAAAAAGGAAAGAGGGAAAGAGGGACATCTCAAATTAGGTGAAAGAGAAACAAGGAAAACCTCGAGAGCAAAAGAACGAAGCGAGAGAAAGAGAAAGAGAGAGAAAGAGAGAGTAAGAGAAAGAGAAAGAGGCAGACTACAGAGAACCTGTACAGATAGAAGCAGAGAAGAACAGATGGACGAATTGCGATAATAAATAGCTGAATGTAGACGAAGACAAGCGTGTGCAGACAGACCTAATAACGGCACAAATGATGCAGACAAATTGTGCTGTAAATCATTCGAATCGGACGATGACTCGATGTCTGCCTCTGTGCTCCTCCCGTCTCTTCGTCCACAATATTTGCATCTATCGGTCAACGAATAATAGCGACGCAAATGACTCTATGTAAAAATTTCTGCACGGGTCGGCGAGGACATTTCAATCTGTCATGGCGGACCAACCGTTCTCTGCTCTGACTCTCGATGACCCTTCTTCACTCCACCGAACGATTTCTCCCTTCTTCAATTTTTACGCGCTCACCTCCACCCGTCCTTTGTTTCATCCTATGTTTTGCCATATATAAAATCAAGACTGAATTGGCGAATCGAATCGAGCGTTGCATGTTCTCACCCGATCTGGCATTAGTGTTTGACGCTTCCACTTAAGAGAATTTCCATTTTCTATGCAAACTTTCATAGATGTATTTATCTTATCACTGCAGATGATGAGATTTTGCTACGCGTGAATGGAAGTATGCGTGGATTTAATAGGATAATAATTCTTAAGCATTCGCTGAATAACTTTTCATACGAAGCGCAACATAACAGAGGTTAGTCTTCGTTGCACTTAATGCACCGCATTTCGGCCGAAGGTCCAAGTTGTTCATTGACGACTGATGTTGAGATGTGCGTCTTCTGGCAGACGAGGTGCCTCTGTCTAGACTAATGTCAAGGTCATCGATCAATAACGGATGACCTCGTTCTAGTTGACTCGTTTAGATTCAAGTGACCTTTTCTAGAAACTGGGTCAGGGTACTTCGTTCGGACGTCATCAGGATGCAACGGAAGATAATAAATAGGACAGACAGATTAGATTCTGTGGTCAATCGAAGCCCATCTATTCATCCATCCATCCATCAACCGATCCATCTATTCATCCATCCATCCATCAACCGATCCATCTATCCAACCATCCATCTACCACCGATTTATCAATCCATTCAGCCAATCAGCAAGTCAGCCATGCATCCGTGCATCCAAACAGCCATCCATCTATTCATCCATCCATCCATCCATCCATCCATCTATTCATCCGTCCATCCATCCATCCCTCATCCATCCATCCATCCATCCATCTATTCATCCGTCCCTCCGTCCTTCCGTCCATCTGTCTATCCATCAATTCATTCATCAACCTATTAATCTATCCAATCCTCCATCCACAGATCCATCCGTCCATCCATTTATCAATCATCCATACATCGAGCGAGCCATCAAAGCATTGTCTGTCCGTTCTTTACAACAGGTTGGGAACTGTCGGGGAGTTAGAGAAGTTCAACTCCCTAGTCTTTCTTCGAACACCCTTTGTTAAGTTATCATTGCACACCCCAGGGGGTTGTTTCCAACTCCCTCAGTTGTGTTAGTGTGATTTTTGCACAAGTTGACTCTGAGCCTCTGACAAAGGGAAAACATTTCAATGGCGTATCATGTATGCATTTTTGAATTTTCTCAACAAAGGAATTGATTTTAATTCGACTCTGACTTGCAAAACTGCTAGCGTTGAAATCAGCTGCTTCCAAATTTCATTGACATCAGTTTGCAAAATACGGATAAACTGTTCAACCCCAGTCTTTTTCAACAATTCCTACACTGCTTTACATATAAGATCACAACACTGTGTTTCTTCGTATTACGACATTCTGATTACTTGTTTAGATGCAAGCTGCTACAAGTTCTGAGAGTTGTGCTGCAAATCTTTTCCCGCTTTCTTCCCTGTGGTGTAGCTGGAAAAGGTGATTTGTCGAATGATTCTGAAGCCAAAGAGGCTTTCACAACATCAGAGCCCAGCGGGTGAGTGGCACAACGGTCGGAGTGGGAGAGTGCAGAGTGGGAGGGCGGTCGACGAGAAAGAAGCGGCATGAGCTGTTTGATGGTCTAATAGGCGCATCGTGGCCAATACGAGCGCTATATAAATAGGCTACTGGACGTCAATAGCCAAATGAAAACGCCGTATTAATATAAGAACGTATAGAGACGGAGCAGTGGCGGCAGCGGTGGCTTAGATAGCGAGGCCCGTCAGGGACCGATCGCACATACGCCGCTTGCATGCATGCAGCAGGCTTCCTTCGGTCCAGCGCTCAACCGGTGCACAGCGCACGTGCACGCCCTCTGCCTCTGCCTCTTCCTCTCCCTATCGCTCTCTCACTCCCTCTCCCTCTCGCCTCGATGCACGGCCGACCGACGGACTGGCGAAGGCTGGAGTGAGGAAGTGCTGATGCTGGAAGAGGAAGAGGTGGAAGCGAAGAAGGAGGAAGAGAAGGAGGAGGAGAAGGAGGAGGAGGGTCTCGTGCAGTCGACGGATGCTGCCGAGTATGGATCGCTGCGTGGAATGCTCAGCCTGTCGAATATTCGCCCAGCGATCGTCCAGATGATGGTTAATGTGCCGCTGGTGGTGATGATGATGACTATGTTACAGCTGCTGATGTGTTGCATCTTTTAGCGTGCCTATCGTCTCATCCGTCTTTGCGTGAAAGTGAACTCGATTAAAAACAGGACGAACGGAGACAAAAGTTGTGGATTAGAGTCTTCGCTTCAGGTGAGTAGCCTGCGCTGATTGCATGAAGCCTGCAGCCTCTGTGTAACTGCATGCCTCTGTGTAACGGTACGCCTCTTTGTGACCGTATAATTACGTCTCTTTATGACCGTATGTCTCTTTGTGACCGTATGTCTCTTTGTGACCGTATGTCTCTTTGTAACTGCTTATAATAATAATAATAATAATAATAATAATAATAATAATAATAATAATAATAATAATAATAATAATAATAATAATAATAATAATAATAATAATAATAATAATAGTAATAATAATGCCATCGCATTCCGTGGCACATTCAAGGACTCAACGGAGGACGAGGCCTGATTTCCTGGAATAAACATAACAACAAATTAATATCTAAGTCCTGAGGGATCATATGTACCTTAGGGCATAAAATAATGATAATAATAATAATAATAATAATAATAATAATAATAATAATAATAATAATAATAATAATAATAATAATAATAATAATTTTGTTCTCCCGAATCTTGACCAGGACGGCCACTCCAGAGTCAACACCATTAATTAGTATCTTGCACCTGAGGGATCATAAATACCTCGGGTAAAAAAAAAAAAAAAATAATAATAATAATAATAATAATAATATGTTTTCTTTAATTAAGCGCCTGATAACCGCACTGCGCTGTACAGTGAACATACATGTAGTAGAAACGGCAGCCACGCAGGGCGCCTTACATACATGTATACAGTAGAAGCACATGATAACAGTTTTACAGGAGTCGAATATAACTGTTTTTAACTGCAGCCACGCAGGGCGCCATCACGGCCTAACACTTACTTAACTACCGCCGCCATCTAGCGAGTAGAAGGCTGAGTAAACCTTATGGAGGGCTACGGGATTCGATCTTGGTACCTCCTGCACTTCACGCCAGTGTGTTATCCATTACTCTACGGGCCCCCTGCGTGCTACTGTTTGTCTGTATGACTGTATGGGTGTGTGTGATCGTAAGATCACAGTCGGTTGGTCTTGATTCCTCACTCTCCATAACTGCACCGTCAGTCAACCGTAGGCCAACATTTACTACCGTCGTCCAAACTCTGCACTTAGTCGTTCGTTTGGTAACAACTCGTTTATTGGATGCGTTTCCAACATTAGTCCTGTGAGGTGCGTTCCTGGAATCGACGAATCTTTCGGTTGAAGCGCACAAAGGGCGACGGCAGCGATATAAATCAAACACGGATTGATGGAGATTTGCGAGGCTCTGACGATACACACGACAGACCCTGCAGAGCTTCAGTGACAAATGGCAAAAGCATTAGCAATCTGTTATCGTATTGCAGTCTATTTCAACGAACAATATCTCTGTGCATTTGTCGTTCACTATCATTCTAGTTTTTCCAATGCTATTATGTAATCTGGCTTTTATGTCGCACGTTTGGCTCTTCGGGTCTAATTAGATTTTATCCAACATCGCTAAAAATAGACAGAGCGCATAATTTGAAAGCCTTCTCCGCTTTCTCTTGCCAAAGTAAAGCCGCAGTGCAGCACAATGCATGTGGTTATGCGATTAAATATCTACTCATACAATATGTTTAGTTATATGCCACTGCGGTGATTCAGGCTGCAAACGTTGAAATAATACATTGTAAATGTGAATTAGGAAGACTTGCTTTTACAATGGCGCCATATAAAATCAAATTCTCAAGAGTCAGGTTGCATGATCAGATTCGATGCTAGGTCAGAATCAGGAGGCTTAAGCCGGGGAGAAAACATCTTCAGCAGTTCGGTTTTCAACCTTGAGTGAAAAGCTGTAAGGGAATCGAAGAAGTGGGAGTCAGATTGATTGGTTATAAAGAGATGAGCGGAGACCCAATCGTCCCAACTTTTTAAGTTATACTATCCTGCTTCTGCTTCTGATCCATCGCGTGCCTAACATCTTCCACCGTTTCACCAAGTTGTCTCCCCGGCTTAGGTTCAGAACTCTTAAGCTAGAGTCATAACTAAAACGTCAAAATACGAACAAATAACCGCTGTACAGAAATCTTTGGGTTGGCTTCCTATTCAATAAGGGAATTGTTCAATTTGTGGCTCACGGTTTATAAAATTGAACTCTAGCCAACCACACTGCTTAAAGTCAGTTCCTTTTCCCCAAACTTATCATTATTCAACGAGGTAATCTGGTTGTCTTTCTCTTGTCATGTCTAATACAAGCAACTGTTCTTGGTCAACGACCTTCTACGGTTGCTGGACCTAGATTTGGAACTCTGTCCCAGTAGCTGTCCATTCTGATCAGTCGCTTCATTTCGTTATTATCTATCAAATTTCTTCTTAACCAAAGGCTGCCTGCCTGTCTTAGCGGACTGCTCTTCTGCATAATGACCTGCTTTAGGCTTGGTTTTGAAGTGCCATCGGTTGAAGCTTTGTGTATTAGACACCGCCGCAATAGAAGTTACTAATTACATTACAATTGATGTTTGGGAGTTTTGGTGATTGGAGATTTATAAGATCCTGTAACCTGATTGTCATTCAACTGCTTTAATACTTGTTTGTGTAGTAGTAATAATAATAACAAATTTGTTAAGATCTTCATTTCCTCAAGCTATGTTCGAGTTTATAACATTGTTGTATCAAAACCTGTCAATACTTTACGGCACAGTTATGCACTTACTCACGTGTCGCGAAGTAATAGTTTGTTGACAGCACTCTTCTAAAAGTTCAGGGTCAAGTTTCTCTACGGATTAATCCCTGGAGTCAGTCGCTAAGGAATAACCGACTGACTTAACGACTTAGTCGACTGGCCGTATATATACGCACGTTTGCCTAGAAAACAGACGCTATTTTTCAATGAAAACCATTCCGTGACGTCATGCAACGTTACAGACACCACTCAGGTAGTAAGTGAAGAACTGGTGACCTGACATCAACTGATTGTTGCACTATGACTCGTATACCATAATGTGGTATATTATAAGCAAGAGTTGTTACCGTCCAGCTGCTTATGTCTTCATCAAAAATCGAAACTCGGCGATTAAAACAATAAGCAAAAAATTAACGTGAACGAAGTCGCTAGCTTAGCGACTGGCTTCGACTTGAGGGTTTAGCGGCGGCGGTGGCACCGAGGATTAGCATAGACGACCATACGACAGAGTATCGATGGCGCTGAGCAGTTGCACGTGAAGCAATTTTTCACCCGGCCAACACAGGAACCGCCTCACGTGAGGATCAAAACTGTGGGCCTGCTATCCGCTGAGGGTCATCCATAAAGAACGTCCGCAAAATATGCTCTGATTTGGACCCCTCCCTCCCCTTGTCCGCATTTGTCCGCATCTGACCTTACCCCCTCCCTCCTCTTTGCGGACATCCGCACATAAAAGCTAATTGTTAATGTCATCATCATTATTTTTACAATTATTCCACTGTTCCTGTGCATGTTTAAGTGACAGTTTCGGGTTTCATATCAGGATGTGCAGTAATAAAAGCCTCTTTAAAGTCACAGTAAAGTTTATACCGTGCATGAGGTTTTAGGCAATCACCTCACTGACCTTTTCGTCTTTCGGTAAGGTTGAAACTAGGTGTTATTTAAAAAACTATCACATTTAAAAAGTTAGATGCAGAAGTCCGCACTAGTCATAACCCCCTCCCATTGTCCGCATTTGAATGACCCATCCCGCTCTCATTACGGACGTCCTTTATGGATGACCCCTGAGCGCTCTAGTCCATCTTCTCAAATGTCGTCGAATTAGAAGAGTTTTTCGTTACATTTACGCCCTGTTCACTTACTTGTTTTGATCAGTTACATATCCACGTGTGCCCTACTTCAAAGTAGTCAATATACAAAATGTCCCGATAGATGTATTTACAAACAACCAAAAAGAGCAATTGATGCTGCAATTGCTGATGCTTTGGCTGCTAACGCTGCGGTAAATGTGATTCCAGCAATTCCAGGCCTTATTCTGCGGAAATTTCTACTCTGACACTGATTGTATGTATGCATGTATGTATGTATGTATGCATGCATGTGTGTATGTACATATGTTGCTACTCTGTTTCCGCTGTCCCTAGACTATCTCAGCATGATGTTGCAGCGATGGATTATTATCAGAGGGTCATTATCAGAGGGTCATTATCAGAGGGTCATTATCAGAGGGTCATTATCAGAGGGTCATTATCAGAGGGTCATTATCAGAGGGTCATTATTTTGCACTGAAACCGCAACAGTTATCAGTTGGTTGGATCCATTTCACCCCATATTTACTTTCCTCGAAGGATTCACAATCGCAATTAGACGTCTTCGTTCGAGAAGTCATGCAAAATTCCGTCATTAAGTCATTTTTTTTATCTTCTGTTTATCGTCGACTCTTTCCATCGGAGTTTGCTGGAATCACATCGGAGCCCATCGCTCTCTTCCGTCTCGGTTCATCTCTCTCGCCGTCTCTCTTTGTTTCTCTGCTTCTCTCTTTCCCTTTCTCTTAATCTGTCTCTCTTTCTTTCTCTATCTCTCTGTCTGCCTCTCTTCCGTTGTGAAACCAACCTTTAGCATCTTTGTCCAGAGGTTTCGTTCTGTGTCTCATTTGCTCTCTCTCTCTCTCTCTCTCTCTCTCTCTCTTCTCTCTCTCTCTCTCTCTCTCTCTCTCTCTCTCTCTCTCTCTGTTTCTCTGTCTGTCTCTCTCTCTCTCTCTGTTTGTCTCTGTCTCTGTCTCTCTGTCTCTGTCTGTCTCTCTGTCTGTCTGTCTCTCTCTCTCTCTCTCTCTCTCTGCTTAGCCCTAACTGATACATTACTTATGAAGTAATCGACTCTTCTACAGACAAAGAATATCTCTTAAACGGTTTTCTCTAAGAGAACAATAGATGATAGTTTAGTCATCTGACCATAAACTGTCTGTGACACTCAAGAACTAGGAACCGCAGAGGAATTCAATGGCATCGTTCGTCTGAAATGGTTCCATGCAGTTGACAATGACCACAGAACAATCGGAACCAACGAATCAGAAAACATTTCTCTGCTCTGTGCCTTAAAGAGCGACTTAATTATTCTGGCAATTACTTAATTTGTTATATCAGTTGAGTTATCACCTGGTCAAGATGGCCAGATCGTTCATTAATTGACCAGCCCCGTCTCCCTGACCAGATCGGTGTTTCACTGCCGCCTCAACAGCCTTGCCTTGCGCTGCGTTGGGCTATACAGGGTTGCATTTGATACTACCCTCCTTCCAAAGTTCTGAAGTGCATAGGCTAGCCCCGAAGTCAGTCGCTAAGGAATTTCCGACGGACTTGAAAAGTTAGCGATTTACTTAGCGACTTAAGTCGACTGGCCGTAGACGTTGAAATCAACATATATTCTACGCTACGTTTGCCTCTACGAAGACTACGAACAGACACCGATTTCGAATAAAACGATTCGGTGACGTCATGCAAAGTTACAGACACCGGTCGGGCAGGTAGTAAGTAATGAACTGGTGACCTGACATCGACTGATTGTTAGACCTTTAATCTGTTGCACTGTGACTCCTTCCTTATAAGCAAGTGTTGCTCCTCTCCTTCTGCTGATGTCTTCTGCAAAAATCGAAACGTGGAGACCGCGGTTTAAACAATAAGCATAATATCAACGTGAACGAAGTCGTTAGCAGTCGATTGCTTAGCGACTGGTTTCGACTTGAAGGCTTACGGCGGCGGCGGATGGTGGCAGTTCCGGGGACTAATAAGGATCACCACGAACAGGTTCATGTCTCATTGATCCAATTTCCACAAACACACACACACACACACACCAATTCCATTTACTTGAACCTGCACGAATCTCTCCATAACAAGAGCGGCTTAGTTAAACCCTTAATTGCTCACAGCCTCCCCTCCCCCACATGATGGTTATAAATTTAGGTCTAGGAAAAACAGGTTGATGTTGATCATAAAACAAAGATTGGCTGCATCTGTGTTATGTCTGCTACAAATTAGACTGCACTTTGGCGTGGACATCTAAACAAACTCGTAATAATTTCGATCAAAGTATGCATCAACCTAGTTCAGACACTTCAGTACCATAATAATTATCATAATACGTATCGTAATAACTAGACATAAATGTCTGACTGCTGGTCATTTTAGTTGCTCTATTAGACAACATTTTGGGCTTTCGTGACTATACATTGACTGATTTGTATCTGTGTTTACGACGGATTCTGTTCGTTTAGTAGGACAATCGGGTTTAGCACCTGAACATCGGATCAGATGCGAATAACATCGACTAAACGCAGATGACTCGGTAGCCATGTATTGAACAGCACGTGCTCTCTAATATGGTCGCTTAATGGCCCTGACAATCACTTTGCGACCATGGCGCCACCAAGCGTCGACCACATATGTTCAGTCATAGCGAGACGATGCTTGTGCTGAGGAAAGCAGTCTGGGCTTTGTAACTAGATTACCTTCAAATGGACAACGAAAGAACGACAGCCGTTGCTAAGCATGCGCCGCCCAACGGTAATTAGGTTATGGCTACCAGTCGGCCTTAATTAAACACCTCAGCCCGCCGACTGTTCAGGCTGGTTCCTTGGTCGCTTCTTCCTTTGGGAGAGACAACGACGCTGAGGCTAAAGTACAGAGACACAGAGAGAGACTCACGCACAGATATACGGATGGAATGCAGAAGGACATGCAGAAAAACACTGGCACAAAGAGACAGGGCAATGACTCACCTATGACAGAAATACAGAGCCATACGGTGGCTAAGTAAGCACGTCTGTACGTATACATGTATTCGTAGGCTGTATGTGTGTATGCATATGTGTGCATGTATGCTTGTGTATGTATGTTATGCATGGATGTTTATAAATGCGTGTTTGTGTCGATGTGACTGTATGTATGTATGCCTTTGTAGGTATGTCTCATGTATGTACGTTTGCTTGTGTATGTCTGTATATATATATTTATTGATTAGTGTGTCGCTGACATTCTCTGACAGACCGAGATGTTATAAGCTGCTGCGGCTGCGTTAAAGCATTTTCCCTATTTTCCCGATAGGATTTATTCCTGTGCGTGTTTGTGGCGACCACTGGGTCCGAAAAATACGCCATCATCTGTAGATGAATATCTGTCAGTGACTCATTTCTTCCGTCTGTATGCATTGGACAGACGCATAACAACACAGCGAGTCAACAACAGTCATAATGAAACAACATACAGGACGATGGAAGAAAAACATTATCATTATTTCAATTATCTTTAGGTGTTTTTCTAACAGTTATGCACCTGCCGGATGCATAGCACGAAATCTTTATCATTATTGGTCGATGTTGTCGACAGTTTTTCTGTCTCCGAACGCATGCAACTAATTCTGTAGGCTTTCTTATTGGTTATATGTAGAACAGTCAGAAATAACTGCACAGCCAAGTGAAAGGCAATGCGAAATAGCGGGTTTATGCATATTCATCAATCAATCAATCAATATTCGTTTATTGCAAAAATTCCTGTCGACACAAACGCGACAGGATTACACAGTCTTTAAAAAAGAGAGACTTGAATTGCAAATGAAAATAAATCAGATAGGCCCTAACAGTCAATTAGAGAGTTTAAACAGATGGGGTTTAAAATAAGGTATACATATAAAATAAAACAATATATTGCTAAAATAGTTAATTGTTAATAAATGTTTTAATTAATAGAGCATACGGGATATAAAGGTATGGTCAGTTCTAAAATCAGACGCAATTGGTGAATAATTTCAGCACGAATTATTCCTCTTTTTTAGGCGTTATATTGCGATCAGATTAAGTTTTTTCGACAGTAGAACAGACCATCTCAATTATTGGGGGACACGTGCCCCGACTGCCTCCCCCCAGTCTAATTGCTTCAACAAGTCTTGAAGATGGACAGAAAGGACTTTTAACAAGGCTGCCGACCATAGACGTAGACTCTGGGGTGGCAGCCGGGGCACGTGCTCCCCAATAGGCTAATTGAGATGGACTGTACACCCAATGCAACAAGTGTAGAATGAATAACCCAATCCCCGCCCCAATATTTTGTACACTTTTACGCCAGTGCTGAGTGCTGCCGACCAATATCGTCTTAAAACGGTCAAGAAATTCTACCACATAAAACAGGAAGTTTTAGAGCAAGGCTGTCAACTAAAGCCCCAGTTTATATGCAATGATGGTTACGAAACCTTTTCGGGGTCAACTAGCTGTACTGTGCACTTTTAGTTCTCGGATCAAGACACCCGTTTCGGACATACTTTTCTTTCATAGTGGGAAGACCGTGCATTACTATCCCACTCACAGAGAAAGCAGCAAAACTTAGTGTATCCTTGTTGCATTTCCTTCAGGGTGGCAATTACTTTTAGATCGCCACAGATCGGCCACTGGTTGTCCTTGTAGTTCATAGAGTCAAGAAGAAGCTTTGTGCTGACGTAGACCTAAGAAACTGTCTCACATGAACAGCGTCTCCAATAGGAATTTCTATGGCAGTTCATTTCCATTATGTAGTAACATTGATTTTAAACTTAGTTTTGAACAGTCAATGAAAACTCTCCACTCTTCGGGTCTGGGCTCAATATTGAGTGATGTCATTAAACCATTGATCTCATGACAGAAAACAAGACTATTTTCCATAGTGAAGAACTGAGTGAAGTCCCTCTGGTGGTCAATATACTAAGATTTTCACAAGCTCCCCAAGCAGACTCCGTTGCTGTAGTCTGGAGGACAAATTTCTGCCTTATTTTTTTTGACAAATCTATGTCTCTGATCAGATCGCTCAATTCATTCTGTGTAATCCTCGTAATCCTAATCGTAAACTCAGTTTACAAAGCGCTATACTCTAAAGTTCATGGGCGGAGATCCCGAGGGGTGCTGAGGGGGACAAGACCCCACTTTTAAGAGTGGCGGTCACGCTATACGGCTGACCCCCCCCCCCCAAATTTTGAAGAAACACCAAAAAGGTCAACACATTTCGCGAAAAAATTTCACCTTTTTTTGACCAGATCAGTTCAAAAATGTCCCGTGTCCCCCCCTCCACCTTTCAAAGAAGATCCCCGCCAGTGCTGAAGGTAAGTGCAAAGCACCAGCTTATCCACGAGCGCTGAATCCCCGTGTGATTAATAAGTGCACAGTTGCACACACGGCCATACGACAGAACATGGATGGCGTTGAGCAGTTATGACCTGTTCATAGTGTTCAATGTCCCTACACAGTAGCTGCCTCAGTTCCTAGCTTCCAACCCTTACTCTAAGCAATTGGCTTTTGTGCTACTCTTGATATTCTTCATTTGAACGGGCAGACCAACTTCGCTCAGCAATGACCATCGACGTCATTACAGTAGCGTTTCACGAATTCTCTGACTTATTATTTGTAATCATATTATAAACGTAATCTCCAAATTTCTAAACTGCCACTTGCATGCCAAGTGCAGGACGCCAGTTCATTCACGACCGCCAAAGTACAGGATCTTCGGACAACTCAAACAAACCAAACAGACATGTATTTAAATATTAAAGTCAATGCTACAAAACTGTTTGAGAAAGCAATGAACCAGCGTATACATGTGAACCAGCGCTGAGAGCATCGAGTGTATCCTCGTCTAGGGCAACCGTCGAACGCGTGTTCCATATTAATATAATTTTTTTCGAATACCAGCGATAGATGCTCACATCGCTATATATAGCCTATGTGTCTCCTCAAGTGTAATTCGAAGTGTATGTGCCTTGTGGCATAATGGTCGAAAATAGATGTTTGATTTAGTCTTAGTCTTAACTGTTCAACATAATTATAATCTTCATGTTGTCACAGTAACAATTCGCTATTGTATTAGCCTATAACATAACCACTTGTACTTGATACAAGAGTCTTGTAACATCTAGGGTCTATGCGAGTGTGTGACAAAGTAATCTATCTCGATGTAAGGAAACGACCTGAAAATAAATCTTGCTGTGAAAAACAATCAGACTCAGTCTGCTCTTTGCCAAGCTGTTGAGAAGATAGAATATAATTTGTTTTTCATGAAGTATTCTGAAATAACAAGTCCCAAACCCAAATACACTAACTAACCTCAAGCGTGTTCAATCAAGCAGAAGACCTTGGACGTAAACTCAGGTGTTACCAATCTTGGCAGAGTTGCGTTCAGAATCAGTGAAAACTCGTCGACAGGTAGGGTAGCAGATGCGTCTGCTGTAATGACTGTTTATTTTGGTGATAATAAAAGCAGTTGCAGCAGAATTCCGCATCAATTAGCTAAGATAGTGTGTTTGTCATAGTGAATCAACAATACAACTGTAGTTTTATAATGCCCTCCTTACAGAGTTCAGAAGTGCACATTTAAGCCGGTTAACAATTAAGATCCATAGGTAGACTGGCAGAGGTAAATTTTCAGTTTAGAGCGAAAGACAGTCTCGCTAAGAGAGTTCCGAACATGAAGAGGTGGATATATAGTTCCAGATGGAGGGATCAGCAACTGTGAATGAACACCAGCTAAAGACAAGACGTGTACTAGGAACAACATACTTTCCAGCGGATGATGATCGAAGAGAGGAGCGAAATTTAACAGTGTTGAAAGGTGTGACCATAGAAGATAAGTAAAATGGCAGATGATTTGCACGTGCTCTGTACACGAGGATTACTAGCTTGAAGCGGATACGCACACAGACAGGAAGTCTGAGTAGAGAACGAACAGCAGGTGTCTCAGTACGACAGTCAAAGACAATCTTGCTGCCTGATGCATTATTCTGGTTAGAGGGAGCAGTTTGCATTCAGGGAGACCTATGGGCAATTTAGGTCTATAGGCAATATCATGGAGAGGGACAGTTCTGTCAAATAGAGAATCTAGGATTCCCAGGGCTATTCTAGTATCCAAGTATCCTGTGGTATAGTTTTAAACGATCTGGGATGCATTGCTTTGACTGGACAGACATGCATGCTTTGGAATGCGTTTTAACTTTTAACCCTCGAGTGCCCAAGCTATTTTTTGGTACACGAATGCCCAGCGGGGGGGTCCGACCGGACCCAAATGTTTTCATTGTGATATCTGGAGAACGGATTGGAATATTTTAATGGGATTTGGCTTGTTATAATCCAAATTCAATTTGCAATCGACTGATATATGGTATTTCACAATAGCGCCACCTGGTGAAACTTTATTTGAACTTTAATACTCGTTTGTAATGTTTTTGCAATTTCGGGATTTTTCGCAGGCATTCAATTGTACGCATGTAGTTGTTGCCTGGTTGTGGGGTACAGGAATGGAATATTTTAACGGGATTTGGCTTGTTATAATCCAAATTCAATTTGCAATCGACTGATATATGGTATTTCACAATAACTTGCGTTACAAAATTTATTTCTTGGCTGGTCAACCATGTGCCAGTATGGCAATCAGCCGCATATCTTGGGGGTGCCCTTGGTATATGCTATGGTTGTGGGCTACAGGGTGGTAGAATAATCACGCAAAATATACCATTCGAAGCCCAATTGAAGGCTTTAGGATGTCCTAAAACCATTTTTACAATATTGCTGCCGTTCTAAAGTTATCCGTGGAAAAGCGGGTTTGGGGTCCGGTCGGACCCCCCCTTGGGCATTCGAGGGTTAAAGTCAGCGTTATAATTCGACTCATTTCGACATAATAAAATAATTGACAATGCAATAAAACCGGCCCAGTTAGCTACATTGGTAAGAGCGTAGGCTGCGTCTCATGCGTCTCTGTGTTAGAGAGCATGCGGATCGCGGTTCGCTTCCCGAAGGTGGATTCTTTCAGAGATTTAAATCACGGAGTCCTTAAATGGCACGGAGCCAATTCAAACGGGCAGCGGTGGTGAATGGTCTCATCCGATCAATTCATTGAAATAGAGCAGGGTCGAAGCCATACGGTCGCTATCTAAATTCATTTACATTTACAATAGCTATGTCGAGGTTAGATATTCCGCAGAGTGATTCCCATGCGAATCCTTCGCTGGTGAAATCGAGGGAGGGAACCCAGCAGAGGAAACAACGCCAGAGGCACATACACTGGATTTGATGAAAGCCGATCCTTCAGACGCTTTGGACACAGAGTGTTGCAAACATCGGAGACGTTTCCAGTTATGTAGCTATGTTAATTCACTTCTCGGATGATCCATCATCCACCGTCTAAACTTAGACCTCTGAGGGTGAATGTAAATTAACCTCACAGACTGTCCACTATTAAAGGCGGTACAGGCGTTGAATTTCATTCATAAAAGATTACTGACTGGTCTCCTAATCACGACCTAGGACCCTCTGTCAGCATTAGGCCTACTGTACTTCATAGAAAGGTCAAGCGTGACTTTCGCCTGAGATTATTTGGAGATAGCTATGGGGCGAGGCTAATGGCTAATGATTCAACCCTATTTCTCTGTTTCATGGCTGGCACTTCCGAATCCGATGAGAAATTATCTTATGGGGCATAACCTACACAACATTTATGGTGTACGACACGGTAACGCACTTTCCTGTAGAGCGATCGTCGTAATATTGTTCAAGATAAAATAGTTCTCGTAAAGGTCAAGCAGTAGAATTTAGTACGGACGTCAGTCTAGTTTGATCTGGAAGCACGTGTCATTTGCGGGGTATCTTTCAGAACAACTAAGCAGTCGTTAAGAAGTAGACTCGGCAGATTCTGCAATTTACGTCTTGTTCAAGGGGATCGTCCTCTGTAAACTTAGATCCGAATGGAATGAAAGAATCGCCTCACAAGCACATACTTCAAGTACGATTATAAGTAAGTAAGTAAGTAAGTAAGTATATTCTTTAATGAACCATCTGCATACGCACTTTGGTTCACAAACATATTATGCAGTTAGAGGCATGAAACACAAAAAACACAAAAGGAGAAAACTAAAAAAGTACTATAGAATGGGGAAGAGAAAAGAGGCCTAACAATTATTAGACCTATTAGGTACTCATTCATACATACTCATGTGCGTGCATTGATACATACAATACAATGCAACTGTAGTTGATATTGCCCTCCTTTCAACGTTCAGAAATGCACACGACCATACGACAGAACATCGATGGCGCAGAGCAATTGTGAATGAAGGATTCGCCCAATTAGGTCCTTACACAGTAACTGCCTGCAGAGGATGAGGCTCGAACCCGGACTCTCCGCGTTACAGGTCGACCGTTTTAACCAATCGACCACCGTACATGCTTGTATGCATGCATGCTTGTATACATGTTATTTATCCTTGTGTCTATGGTGTCATTTCGACGGAGTGTTCCACAGGCGCCGACTTTTGCTTTTGTTTCTGGGTGCATGGGTCCTCCCTCCCTTTCCTCTGCCCCGTTTCCCTCCCCCTTCCCCTTCCCTTAGGTAGGTGAGTTTTAACGGATTTTCGGAGAAAGAAAATTTTCTTGTCAAGAGTTACGAGGTTATAAAAAATATTTGAAATCGGTGACGAGGACGTTGCAGTGTTATTATTTTTTAGTATTTAAATAATAAATAATTAAATAAATAATTTATGTACTGACTGTGACTGTGGGATCATGGTCATTTGTGTTGCTGTTGTACTTCTCAAGTTATGAGATTACTTAGGTGTAAACTGTAAACTATTTGAATTTAATGTCCGAATTCTTTTGGGTGCGACGCACCCACTGAACTTTCTCTCTGGGTGCATTCGCACCCAAGGCTCCCAAGGAGTCGGCGCCTATGGATAATTCATTTCCTCGATAGATCGGACTTCTGAGTCGGCGTTTCGTCGTTATGGAAATCCATCGGTTCGGTACTACGTGTGTGCGGGTGCACACTGTTGGTGTCTCTTTGTTATCTGAGCACTGCTTTCTTAGTGATGAATTTTTGTTCTGAATAAACATTAGTGCAATTTAGTCTAGCGAAGACTGTTCTACCATGAAACATTAAAGGCGCTATATTAAGTATCCAGGCATTCATCTAACATCTAACACACATTAACATGGCATGCTTACTACGCAAATAATTATACTTAAGTAACGGCGGTGGAGCATGATAGTTGTTGTTGTTGTCACGAACTACCGCTCAGTTTGACGTATATGAGAGAGAGAGAGAGAGAGAGAGAGAGAGAGAGAGAGAGAGAGAGAGAGAGAGAGAGAGAGAGAGAGACAGACAGACAGACAGACAGACAGACAGACAGACAGACAGACAGACAGACAGACAGACAGACAGACAGACAGACAGACAGACAGACAGACAGACAGACAGACAGACAGACAGACAGAGACAGACAGACAGAGACAGACAGACAGAGACAGAGAGAGACAGACAGAGCCAGACAGAGACAGACAGAGACAGAGACAGAGACAGACAGACAGAGACAGAGACAGGCAGACATACAAAGAGAGAGACAGACAGACAGAGACAGAGACAGACAGAGACAAACAGAGACAGAAAGAGAGAGACAGAGACAAAGAAATAGCCACCGTAGATTCGCTATTACAAGGTGAGACTATAGTCTGGCAATACCTTTATTTCACATATATGGGATATTCGTGGAATCAGATCTCTTTTGCTTCCTGCTGTCTTACTGCCACTGGCCACTGCTTTGACTTCCAGCAGACTTGACTTCTGCAACTTACTTCTTGTTTTTAAAGGGATTCTGCAAAACCTATAAATGGTTCAAAACTATTTTGCTAGGGCCAGACAAAACCCCATAATAGAGCGCTTTATATCAGCATATTAGACCCATACTGCACTATTGTCCAGGCTGCCAATCCAGCAAAGAATCCAATTTAAAATCTGTCTCACGAAGTACTATATTATTTTAACCATCCGACCAATCTCTCTGTTCCCTCTTCATCCGTCATACTAAATAGATATTGCATTCAATCAATGGATCTGTCATCTTCGATGTGCTCAGCACCAGAAAAGTCTTCGGGTCTCGCGGGCATTTACGGTCGCTGATCAAAAGATCTGGAATTATTCGCTGCTTAATTCAATTCGTTCGTTCAATTCTTTGGCGTCATTCAGGGTCTGAACTTAAGAGTCGTTTCTTTCAACTTCCAAACTCACTTCTGCTCTTTTCTGGTTTCGATCCAATAGATTCTGATTTTATATTACGATTTCACTCATCGATCATCGATCGATGTCTTGTAACGGCGCTACAGAAATTGGAAAGAATTA
>OY744617.1:9335303-9337803 GCA_963556255.1 Allolobophora icterica | reverse complement strand
CCTGTTCTCAGTGACCAATAACACTAGATAGGGTTGTGCATAGAGCGCCTCTGATGAGTTTGCTCTCGAGTGGCGCTATAGAAATTTCCAATAACAATTGAACTTACAAGAAATGCAACTGATGAATGCAATGCAAGAAGGCGAATCCAGAAGGTCCTTCCCTGAGGTCAGTTCACAGCGTCAGAATGACATGTCTCATCAGAACTATAGTTCATTCGACGAATCGAATTAGAACCACAGTTCGCATTGATTGACTCTCGTTCTTAAGGTATAAACAATTAGAAGAACCGAACTACTGTCACAGCCACCAAGGCTTCTCTTCAGTTGGCAGAAACTGAAGATTTACAATCGAGTGCTGAGAAGTTAACTCGATGTCCTGTATGAAGACCAGTCGTTTATCTGTCGAGCGGAGCAGACGATGAATCAAAGTGGAAGAGAGTGAGAAGTTTCGCAGCTGTCTACCGCATTCTCCTCCATCTCGCTCCTTCTCCGTCTCTCTCCTCCTCCTTCTCCATCTTCCTCCTTCTTCATCTCGCTCCTTCTTCTTCTTCATCTCGCTCCTTCTCCGTCTCTCTCCTCCTCATCCTCCTCCTCCTCCTCCATCTTCCCCCTTCTCCGTCTCTCTCCTCCTTCTTCACCTCGCTCCTTCGCCGTCCCTCTCATTCTACGTCTCCATCTCGCCCCTTCTCTGTTTCTCTCCTCCTTCTCCATCTTGCTCCTTTTCCGTCTCTCTCCTCCTCCTACTCCATCTCTCTCCTTCTTCTTCTTCATCTCGCTCTTTCTCCATCTCTGCTCCTCCTCCATCTCGCTCTTTCTCCGTCTCTCCTTCTCCATCTCTATCCTTCTCCATCTCGCTCCTCCTCCGTCTAACTCCGTCTGACTTAGTGTCCTCTGTTGTCAAGGTTTCCGGCCTCAAGGCACCAACAATGTTAACCTTCTTAGCAATCATAAAGACAATATAAAAGGGCGTCTGATGCGACCATTTGAGGTCACTCCTAAAAGCAATGTGGCCACAACGGTCGTAGATGTTCATATCCTGGTAATACAGTCACAATGTCCTAGAGTAAGACTTGTTACAATCATCATAAAAACGACAACGTTTCTTTCTTGACTACAATGATTCCTCATTACTGCGCGCAGCATCCTAGCAACATTGCTTCCTGCTGTTAGCAATCATTGAGCTTGTCTTAAAAAGAGTGCACACAGACTCAGTCGCTTTCAACTTCAGAAGTCAAATGTGTCCAATAAATATTTCAACGAATGTAGTTTATTACATAACTTATTATATGTATAAATAGTCTATAATTATATTTAAGCAGCTGCTGTAGTCTGTGATTACTTTTTGTCTCAAAGTAGCAACCCTGTCTACAGTTTTGCAAATTTATGACTGAACTTCACAGTCTTCACTGCGAACTGTTGTAGGCGTTCCCTTCACCTGGCATCAGTATCACGTTCAGCGCATAACTGATTATCTGAGATTCACGATTAAATTTTTTTCTACAGTCCTAAATGTTCACAAACGCTGAACTTCGCAAAATGCCCTGGATCGATCACTCGAGGTTACATAAGCGAACGCCTTTTATTAGGTGATAGTAACCCAATACTGGAAATGCTACTGAAAAAGTTTCATAAGCGATTAGATGAATTCAAAGGACTGAATGATAACGGAGATCCTATAGAACTGTGGTCATCTAGTAAACACCCCGATTCGTCTGGCATTTCTTGTGAATAAGCTGGTTCCCGCAATTTCACTTTCGGGCGATGTATAAATCTCGAGATTACGATTATCTCGGTCAACAGATTATCCCGCAAATCTTCACATTTCAATTCACGTTCGTGTTCACTATAAAATCCAGTGACTCAGAAATCCACCCATCATATGGGATGCAACAGTTTGGCATGCTGTCTAGTGCATTAGACACTGACGCTACAGAAGTTGTTAGGGATAAGTCTGAGGAATTAGGTCTAATTCGAGCGTTCTGAGTAGCCCTCTTGAAGAGGCGCTGTATAAATGTCTTAATGAATGCTAATTAATCATTAATAGTGTTTTTCTGGCTTTCCTGGCTCCTGAACTTTGGTCCTGCCCTTTAGCCAAACACTCCTGGTCTCCCTCAAATTGATGGCCACTTTCCGGCCTCAGCGTAGTTGATTTGGCAGCTATTTCCTCTGGCTTTGGTCGTAGACATGTGCTGACTAACACCGGCTCTTGTCAGGTCAATCTACTCCCATGTGCATTTTGTTTTCATTTGTGATTAAACTAATTAGCAGAACGGTCTTAATGGGCATTCTTAGAGTACCCACAGGTAAACAACCGGTGTCTATATAAGAACCAAGGCATCAACAAACAGACTGGCATTTAAAATTCCCCCAGTTTCAAATGTAACCCTCAGACTATGTAATGTAGATTAATAGACATTTATATAGCGCCTTTCAAGCAGACCACGAAAGCTCTGTTTACATCTTGCTGTTGTAAACAAGTGTGACTTGAGGTATACGGCAG